>CAUYPK010145774.1:0-117573 GCA_963574355.1 Loris lydekkerianus
AAAACTTATGTTTTCCCTTCTGTTCCCAGGCCTATATGAACTTCACCCAGAGTACACCTCTAATCCTTTTCTTTTTTACTACTCTAGTCATGAAAAGTAATTTATTTGGTCAAGTTGTTTCCTTCCTCCTGAGAATCTCAACAAGAAAAAGCCATGAAAGTAGCTTCTATTGGTCAGAACTTCCATGTTTCCAAGTTCTGACATCTTTATATCTGATGAGGAAAGGAAAAAATATCTTTCACATAGGAATTAAATGATGACTACAAACTATTCTGAAATTTGAATAGAAATAAGAACATTGGAATAGACACCTATTCAAGAATTCTGAGTAAAAAGAATTTGGTCTTGAGGTCATCGTCTGACACAAAGTGTGCATTATCATTAAAAAAAAAACACGAAGATAGCCCACATAAGCCTATAGTTATAAAAAATTCCTTACAGAATCACTGTAAATGCTGCACAGCATAGTTCATGAATCATGAAGATGAGAAAATTCTATACAAGTCATTGGAATGTCTTAATGAACTAATTTTATTTCAGAAAGAACATGCCATATAGGAGCCACAATTATGATTTGCTGGGAATTCCCAGATGATGTCACCAGAATCTGAAAATGCTAGCATGATGCAATCATGATCCCATCTGTGTTTTCTGGGTCTAATTTCAGAGGAGCACTAAGAGTTTTCCGGCAAGCAGGGTGCACATCAGAGAGTACAAGGGGCATGTCTTGGCCCCTTCCGCCTGAGCACATGCACAGCTTCCTGTTTTGGTCTGATAGCTTCCCCTGGGCTTTCGTAGATGCAAAATTACCCACACAGAGGTGGGTTACCATGTAAAAGAGTAGGTGTCTTATTTTTGGAAGCTTCGTTTCACATTATATTTGTTGTTTTATTCTACTAACCCTTTTTCCTCTTTATATATTTTATGCTAGCATTTTAAATGCCATTTCATTTGTGAGAAATACTTTCCCACCCCTTCTTAGGTTTATTTCCCTTGTATTCTGTTTTCTTTTTTCTCTCAGCACTGCTCTACTATCACTACTTCCGTTGTTTACAATATTAAGGGTGTGCCAAAATGTCTTAAGATATACATCGTTAATTCATTTGGTCAACCATGTAAAAATATTTATTATCCTTTCATGTCTTTACAAATGTTAATATATATACCTTGGGGGTACAAAGATACCTCATATGTTTATTCTCCTTCCAAGTGTGTATAGTTTGGGTTGACACTTGTATTGCCACAGACTAGAGTACAAAATGAAAGATGATGGCTCCTTAAAAAGGGGGAGGGGGAGGATAAAGCACCATGAGTCATTTTTCTCATGTGCTTTTTAGCCATTTTACATGCTCCTTTGTGAAGTAAGTGCCTGTTCAAGACTTTTGTCCATATTTTCCCATTAGATTTTTTTTTTTTTTTTTTTTATGGAGTTATAGGAATTGTTTATACAGTTTGGGTTCAGGTCCTTTGCATGCATATCTTTATTCAGTATGTGACTTGTTCTTAAGGTTTTTTAATTCCTATGAACTCCACTATATCTTTTTGCCTTTGCTTTTATAGTTAGTGCTTTCTGTGTTTTGTGAAGTTTTGACTATTCTAAAGTCACTAAGATATATGCCTGTGTTTTCTTTGATGTGTAAGCCTGCACAATATATCATTAGCAGAATGTGAATTAATGCCAATGAGTTTTCACTTACACACTCAGTAGAGTGGCCAAAACTAAAAAGACTGATGATTGGAAGTGTTGTTAAGGATTTGGAGGAAGGGGGACCACCAGGCACTGCCACGAGAATATCAAATGACAGAATCACTTTGGGAATTAGTCTGGCAGTTTCTGATATAGGTAAACATGCACCCAGCCCATGACTCAGAACTTATGCCTTTAGGTTTTACTCAAAAGAAATGAAGATATATGTCAACAAAAAAACTTGTACAAGAATGTTCACAGCATCCCTGTTGATAATAGTCAACAACTCAAATGCCCATCATTAAAAAACAAACTGATTTATTCATACAATAGAATATTAATCAGCAATAAAAAGATACAAATTACAGATTACTCTCAAAATGCAGAGCTAAAGAAGCTTTCCACAAGAGGATAGTTTCATTTGTATGATGTTCTAGAGCTGGTAAAACTCATTTGTAATGAAATAAATAAAAGCAGTGGTGCTATGGTCTGGATGTTTGTGTCCCTCCAAATTTATATGTTGAAATCTAATCATCAATGAAGGTGGGGTGGGGCCTTTGGCAGGCGATTAGGTCATGAGGATAGAACCCCTCATAATTGAGATCAGTGCACATAATTCCAACAAAAGGTCCCAAAACACCAACAGCCTTGCCCCTGCTACCAAGTGAGGACCCAGAAAAAAGTCATCATCTATGAAGCAGAAAACATGCCCTCACCAAGGCTCACTCTGCTGGCACCTTTCAGAACTGTGAGAAATAAATTTCTTTTGTTTAGAAGTTACCCAGTTTAGTGTTTTCTTATAGCAGCATTTCATTGATTATAACAAGGGGGGACTGACTGGAACAAGCATGGAAAAAACATTCTGAGGCGGTGGAAATGTTCTTTATCTCGACAGGAGTGTGAATCACACAACTGTTGATATTTGTCAACAGTCAGGGAACATATATTTAATATTTGCTCATTTTATTGTATGTAAATAATACCTCCATAAAATAATGAAAACAATCCCTAAAGGGCAGAATTTAGTAGTTAGGAAGATGGCATCTTAGTTGAAGAATGTATTTTGTAGGCAGAGGGCTCTGGATTCAAATCATAGTTCTGAAACTTAACTGTGAAGGTCTAATAAGCAACATAATGTCCCCGAAGTTCAGTTTTCTCTTTGCAGAACTAGAATGATACCATATATCAAGAGATATTGTGGGAACATATGAAAAGAGCTTATCACAGGACTGACATTATGTGTTAAGAAATTAATGCCACTTGAATAATTCTCCTCCACCTCCTTTTTCTTCTTGCTAATTACTGACTAAAGTGTCAAATATGATTGTGAAGTTTTGAGTGCTGGTGTTTGGGTAAATTGTTAACAATGGTAAATTGTTAACTGGAATACAGAACACTCCTGTATCACACCTGAGAGAGAATACGTTGAGTTCTCTTTAGACCCTAATGAACTTGAATTGATGTCCTGCATGTATTTGGTGATGATAATGAGACTTGAATTTGGGAGAGAAATTAGAAAAGGAGCTTTGGATTTGAGGTGTGATAAGCTGATAAATCAGATCTCCAGTAAAATACAAAAAGCTGTAACTTGAGCATTTGCTGATTTTCATGCTATAAATACTGCCATTGTGGCCAATTTCAAGTTACCAAACCGGTTTGCAAAATTCCTGAATATTTACCAATCAGCTTTTGCCAGCTGGTGACTGCCATCGTCAGCAAACTACTGGATCTGAGTCATCTTTGGGACAAAGAATAAGAGAGAGAGAGAGAGACATCTTTTCTCACCTTGCACCAGGCAATCATTCCTGCAGGATATCTTTAGTTTAATTGAATTCTTTTGCTATGAGTCCCCATTTCTGAATGTCTCTGTACAGCTCATGACTTTCCCTGCTGTGTATAAAAATACCTTATCTTCTCACGTCCACTGCTTTTAAAAAGGACTTCCTCCTGATAAAACAGAGGCTGTTCTTTCCCGGGATACCCAGGAGCTCCTAGGTGCCTCAACCTGGGAGGAGTTCAAGCACAACCTCACACTGTGAGCAGAGTACCTCTTCCCTTCATTTTCCCAGTACCTTTCCCAGTGCTAGGTTCCTGCCTTATTTAAGATTGTATTTTATTTCTCCCTTGCTGAGAAAGACAAGGATCCTCTCAAAAGAAATTGATCACCTCCCACCTCCCATTCTGCCGCCTGTCCAGGGCTTTAGTCTGTGTGTGCAGGAACTGCAGGTGAAGACAGGGACCCAAGAGCTGCTGAAAGCTAACAAACCTCAGAATGGGATGTAAACTTATATTTAGTATCACTGAGCTGTCTGCAGCAATAAAGGCACTTTGTTAAGAGTACCTGAAGATACTTTTAAACCCATAAGCCAGCTAATGTCCTCTGTTAAATGTACATTTTCAGAAATTCTTTGTTCTAAACATAATAGGAATATAAAGACTTTTTTTTAACCCATAGACATTTCCTTTTAATATTGTTGTGTATAGCAAAATAAAATGAAAATAACCTACATGCCCATGTTTTCATAGTAACATGTGACATACTCATTTAAAAATAACATGTTGTCCTTAAAATTATTTATAAATTTTCTTATTTATATGAAACATATTTATACTATACTGAAATATTTTATTTACCATTTTAATTCTGTTAAAATGATTGGAAATAAAATTTTTAAACGACTAAAAGGGATTTTTTTTTTGATAGTGAGATTGCACTGGTGAACTTGTCCAAATTTTCTACACTATAAGCAAAAATGTCTTTAAGAAATTCACAGTGCCCCTGGAGACCATACTTACACTCCAACATCCTTGATTTATTCTTTCCAGTCTTTTAAATTAAAAGCCATTAGAAGTCTATAGTGAAATTATTTTTAGAATACACATAAGACAATCATCTTGTGCCATAACAATGAACTCCTTCAGTTCTGCTTTAGAGTGCTGTGGCCTCTCTGGTTATTTGCTTTTGTGCTTCAATAAAGGAGAGTAGTTCAAAAACACCTAAGCTTTCCTCATGGCAAAGCACTGTTAACTTGTTAGTAATTCAAATCTTTAAATGGCTTTAAATATATGGTGTCTGCTTATATATACATATGCATATATATATATATATATAATATATATATAGACAAGGTTGACACAAGGTTCGTGTGCAAGTTTTGTATACTTCTGTGCAATATACATATTGTGTGCAAATATATATATTTGACTTGTGCTTTTTCAGCATTTTATTATGAAAAATGTCAAACACAAAAATGTTGAAAAAATATTACAGTGACTACTAACATATACCAGCTAGATTCTATAATTAACACTTTAATATCCTTGTTTCATCATATATTTAACCCATCCATTAGTCCACCTTATTTTTTGCTATGTTTCAAAGTACATATCAAACATCATTATACTTTGCTCCCAAATACTATATCATGCATGTTTTTAACTAGATTTCAATATTTTTCACTTTCTTCTTGTTTGGTGGGGGTAAAATGTATGTGCCATGGAGTATAAAAATCTTCAGTTGCATTTAGTGAGTTTTGACAAATACATATATATCCGTCACCCAAACTCATGTCAACATGCAGAACATCACCATCATCTGGGGAATTCCCTCATGCTTATGTCCTTGTAAGTCCCTGCACTGCACCTTGCAGAGCGAACCATTATTCTGATTTGATCCCCAAATCTAATTGTTTTACGAAGTCTAGAACTTCATATAAATGTAACCATTCCTTCTTTTGTACTTGGATACGTTTATTCAGCACAATTTCTGTGTAATTCATCCATGTTGTTGTTTGTTTTTGTAGTTTGTATCTTTTTTTTTTTTTTTTTGAGACAGAGTCAATTTCTCAGTCATTGTGTTAAGACATTTACATTCCACATTTACTAAGTCTCACATATACCCTTGTAAGATGCCAATAATTTAACCTAAAACTACTTCTTTCAAGCACTCTAATGTTGTTATTCCAGAATGTAGTGAACCATGCTATTTATTGGTGATGAATTTTTAGCCTTTGATCATGTGCCTCTCACCTTTCAGATTTTTAGGCTAAGTATCTCTGTAGTGTTTTTTCTTTGTTTCTTATCTTGGGTTTTTTACTATGTTTTTCTTGAAATGACCTGACCAGATCTGTAATACTTGAGATATAAATTCTATTCCCATTCTTTTATTTTTTTTTTTAAATAAAAGGGCAACTTAATCCTTAGCAGTCCTGAATATTATTCAACTGCTTTATGTAAGAAAGGCATGCATTTTTAACAAAGGAATAAACAGGGAACATTATTATTTTTTTATTTTATTTATTTATGCATTTATTTTTAACATTGACATTATTAATAGTAGTTATGGTCAGTGGGACCCACGTGTTCTGAAAGGTCATGCTGAACATTCTTTAAAGATGACCTTGGGATTTTCTACTGAAAGGATGTGAACAGGAAGATGTGGAAGGGTCCTGAGAACAGCTTCATAGAGGAAAAGGATAAATGATGCCCCAGAATCTTTAGTAGCAGTGATGGTATGGCTCTATTTTCCTTCAGTGGACTAAGTTCCATAACTAAGCATCTTATTTTCTGAAGTCAAAGTGCATCTGTTTGTCTCCTTACAACATAGAGAAAACATGCTTACAAAATCAAAGGAGAGCATTGACTACTGTGACCTGGTTAACATGTTTCTCTGCTTCGCTACGGATGAGAGATTTAAAATCTCATCATTAATGTGGTGAAAAAATATTGAATTGGCAAACACTAACATTGTCTTTTTGTATTGATTCATTTTCCATTTATAACTTCAGAACAAGAAGACAATATTAATGGTCACCTTGGCTCTTTACATGTGACCTTCCACATGGCTCAAATTTTCAATTAAATCTCAATTGGGGTGTCTGGGAGTGGGAAGTGGAAATCCACAGGGTGCAGAGTAAAAGCTAGATGTGTCCACTTGGTATTAAAGGAATGCTTTTGCAAGCAAAAACAGAGACAATATTTGGTAAAAATGAGTGTCGTTTTCCCCTGCTCCAGCATCTGCTTGCGTTCACAATGGCCGCTGTGTTTTTCTTTACCTGGTAGGTGGCCTCTCCATGTATCAATGAGGCACTGCGTGAAAATGTGCCTCCTTCTGTCGGAGGGAAATTTGCTTTCACTTCTTTCCCCTGTTCTCCTGTGCCTCCCTTTGTTCTAATCATACATGTGAGGAGAAAAGCCAGTGATACCAGCAACCATTTTCTTCTCCAGCCACTTTTTGGAGTTAATAATTCAAACAGATCTTTTACAAACTCATTTTATTCTTAGAAATGGCCTTATTGCTAACAGTCTGCTCTCCAGTTGTACTTTATCAAGCAGCAGATCTGTTGTAAAATGTGATGACTGGATTTCATCTGTTTTGCCACCCCCTAAGAATTCATTGCCCACAGTGCTTCAACTGCTGTTATAAGAGACAGTTTAATTTTTGTGGTACATTGATTGATAACTGGGCTCCCTGGTAACATGGTCTTCCTTGAATAGGACTGCTGTTTTCTAGGTCTCAGATCCCCTGAAGATGCTACATAACTCCCTGTATGAAACAAATCTTCTACACCCTAATAGTAATATCCCAAATCCCCAAATGAACAGAAAATACACACAAGTGCCTGTAGGTATCTTCATGACTGTAGGTAATACAATATGGGAAGGGAAGTTCTCCCCTGGTTTTAGGTATGATGAAATCAGAGAAGCAGAAAAAAAGAAGATACCCAACCAACCAAACAAACAAAACTGGAAGACTTGCCACAATTCCGAAAAGTTGTCTAAATTGGTCTCCACTGAGTAGTAAAATTGCAGGTACTTCTTCACTTCTTGACTAATTACCTATAGCTCTCGGGTGAAATATGTAGGATTCCTGTCATGTACCTCCAAATTAAAAAAAAAATACTAACAATAACAAAAGAGAAGACAAAAGAAAAAAAAGAGTTGACAAAGAGAATTGTAAAAATCAGATATACAAAAGGAAGAAAGGATAGAGGGATCAAGCAGAGGGATTTGAATTTCCAAGCTATGGGAATGATCTTATCATCAGTTTATGAAAAACCCATTTTTAAACAAAATTCAGTATTTCTTTTCAATACATGAAGGCGAGAAATGACATGTTTACATGCACCTCAAAGAAAGGGACAATGGTATAAGTCCTTACCAAATTGTCCCTACTAGATAGTAAATTTGCTAAGCTTACTGCATGGACAAAAGTTGAAGGCTTAAGACCCCACCACAGATACTTGAGCCTACAGAAAGTTCTTAGAAGTCTAACAGGCCTGATGATTTGGTGAAATTCATTTCTTCCCAACCACAAGCATCCAAAGGACTGATGCCCCTAGCAGTAATATTAAGGTTGGAACACTACAGGTGTCTGGTAGCTCATGTTGCTTCATTAGCGATCAAGAAGTTCTTCTGTGTCCACTCTTATATCCATTTCCAGAGCAACTCTTACTCTGCCTACCTTCTTTGTGTTTGAGGTCAATGAGATTGTTAGTTAAAACTATTTCTATATTTGTGAGCATTACTCATTTAACAAATACTTACTGAGCATCTATAATGCCTGTAATGCTTCAGGCAGTAGGAGCTGGGGATTCAGCTTTCTTCCTATTTTATACAAAATAGTAAAAAAAAAACACACACACACACACACAAAAAACAAAAACAAAAAAGCTTCTGCCTTCCTGGATTCTAGTAAGTAAAAGGGATAAAAAGCAGAATATGCAAACAAAAGTTAAGTGAATTAAGATAGTAATAAAGGCTAATAGTCAATAAAGTGGGAGAGAGGGAGAATTTTAGATTGGGTAGTCCAGGTTGACCTCATTGATAAGGCAATTTTGATTAAAGATTTAAAGAAAGTGGGGGAAGTAGCCATGTAAATATCTGGTGGATTAGCAATCCATGCAGGGAGAATAGCAGGTACAAAGGTCATGTGACAGGGATATGCCTGAAATTTTTGTTGGGAAACCCAAAGAAGTGGGATTAATACAGTGGAGTAAAAGAGAGGGAGAAGTATAAGAGATGATGTCACAGAGGTTATGAAGACTAAGCTACATAGAAATTTACAAGTTACGGAAAGGACATTGGCTTTTGATCTGAGTCCCTTGGAAAGCCATTGGAGAGTTTTGTGCAGAATATTGACATGGTCAGATCTTGGTGGCGTTTTTCTGTTGTTTGTTTTGTTTGTGTCACGGGTTCTCACTTTACCTCCTAGTCTTGCAGTGTAGTGGCATCATCATAGCTCACTATAGCTTTGAACTCCTGGCCTCAAATGATTCTCTTCCCTCAGCCTTCCTAGTAGCTAAGAATACAGGTGCATGCCATCATGCCTAGCTGATTTTTAAATATTTTGTAGAGATGGATTCTCCCTATGTTGCCCAAGCTGGTTTCAAACTCCTGGCCTCAAGTGATCCTCTTGTCTTGAGCTCCCAATGTGCTAGGGTCACATATGTGAGCCATGACACCTTGCCCGGATGTGTGTTTTAATAGGATCACTCTAGATCAGTGATTTTCAAGTGGTGTGCCATGAGAGTATCTTAGGTGTGCCTCAAACATTTTTAAAGGTCATGAATAAAATTATTTTCAAAAGAAGTACAAAACAGGCTTGGTGCCTGTGGGTCAAGCATCTAGGGCACCAGCCACATACACCTGAGCTGGCGGGTTCGAATCCAGCCCGAGCCTGTCAAACAACAATGATGTCTGCAACCAAAAAATAGCCGGACATTGTGGTGGGCGCCTGTAGTCCCAACTACATGCGAGGCAGAGGCAGGAGACTCACTTGAGCCCAGGAGTTGGAGGTTGCTGTGAGCTGTGATGCCATGGGCACACTACCAAGGGTGACAGCCTGAGATGCTATTGTCACAAAAAACAAAAAAAAAAAAAAACAACGACGTACACAACACAGTAACTATATATATATATTTTTTAGTCTTTTTTATCAACATAATTTAAGTGTGCCATCGAAGTTTAACTATCCGTTTAAGTGTGCTGTGAGATTAAAAAGTTTGAAAAATACTGCTTCAGATGTTAAGTTGACTGAGAATAGATGGAAGGAGTGCAAAGGTAGTTAAAGGTGGATCAGTTAGAAGGCTACTGAAATGTTGCCAAGTTGATGGTAAGTAGTTAAGTTCTGGGTATATTTTGAAGATAGAAACAATAGGATTTGATAATGTCTGTTAGTGTAGGAATAGAGTTATGGATACCACCAAGATATTGATCTGAGTAATTAGTAGAATGGAGAGTCAATTATTTGAGATGAGGAAGATTGAAGAAAGAGGTATATTTTGTGGCATGTTTGTGTAAAGATCCTGATTTTGGACATGTTAAGACTAAAATGTCTATTAGAAGTCCAAGAGGAAGAATCGAGGAAGCAGTTGTATACATGAGTCTGAAGCTGAGAAGAGAGTCCTAGGTGGGGTAGAAACACAAGTGTCATTAGCATAGTATTTTATAGTATTTTACTAGTATATTTATAGTATTTTAAAGCCACGAGACTGGATGAGATCACTTAGATTCTAGAGAAAGTGTCTACGGATTAAACCTTGGGGTTCAGGGAGATGAGGAGAGACCAGCCAATGAAGCTGAGAAGACATGACCCAAAAGAGTATAATGTTCTGGAAGACAAGTGAAGAATGTATTTCAAGGCGGATATGGAAGGACCAACTGTGTCTCACATTGCTGAAAGGTCAAATAAGATTAGAATCACAGAATGCAGTTTAACCATTGCATTTAACAATATAGAGTCAGTAAGTACCTTCAGAACAAGTTATTTCTGCTGAGCACAAGGTTAGAGTTAATCTAAGACAACTCATCAACTTGTAAGGATTATGTAAGAAAATGTGTTCAGATGTAAGCAATTTGTTTGGAGTAAGAGAACTGGATATTAAGGAGACAGTTCTAAATTCCTTACCACCACCATCCTATACACTAAAGTATTGAACTGATGTGATATTTCAAACAAACAAATAAGCAAACAGACCAATAGAGCATCATATGAATAGTATTACCATTGGTAATTGTCTTCAATGGAAACCATGACAACAGGGAAAAGAGGCCTTGTAATGAATTGTGTGTGTGCGCGCATGCACGTGCTTTCTCAATGTATTTATTACGCTATGGCCTTGGAAAGAACAAGAGCTAGAAGAAAGAAAATAACTAATTTCTTATCTTTTGGATCAAAACAACAACAAAAAAACTGGCCTAATATAAGTGGTTAAAAATCTCCTCTGTAGTTATCAATTTAAATGTCAAAACCCAATTCAAAAAAATAGGTGGTATTTCAGTTGTGTGGGTGCTGCATTCGGTAGGAAGTCTAATTATGCTATTGGGTAAAAGGTAATCTTGGCTAAGACAAAAGTATATCTCTGTGAGTTTTAGAAAGCCTTAAGCTCTATCTGATTTGAATTAGAATTGGTCAAAAGGGGAGAGAGATGGATAGGAGTGATCAGTTTCGTTTTAAAGTTGGAAAAATGTAGACCTTTCGCCCCATACAACTCATGAAGGGAAAATACATAGGAAAAATAATGTTGGTACAGCTTGTCATATTTAGGATTGCATTTTTGGCAGTCTCAACTAACAGACATGCAGCCTCTTTTTTTTTGCAGTTTTTTTGGCCGGGGCTGGGTTTGAACCCACCACCTCTGGCATATGGGGCCAGCGCCCTACTCCGCTGAGCCACAGGTGCCACCTGATATGCAGCCTCTTAAGAAAAGGCTTGCAAGAACAGGCAGTGTGAGAGGTGTGGGGTTACCCCTCAGGGGGACATTAGACATAAGGATTTATATTGATTACTTGATTTCACCTTCAATGTAGTGACAGTAGATTTGCTGACTAATTTCTGACATATCTAATAGTCTTCAGTGGAAGACTGTCTTTGAGAAACAAAGATGAGAGACAGCCTAAGAGAGGAACAATTTAATTTATTTTAAGTGCTTTAATGACTTCTTGGTAGTACTGGACTTAAAGTTGAGATTCAATAAACCCTTCTCCAGGGGTGGTCTTTAGTTTTAAAATATTTTTGTCTGGGGTGGTGCCTGTGGCTCAAAGGAGTAGGGCAGCCGCCCCATATAGTGGAAGTGGTGGGTTCAAACCCGGCCTCTGGCCAAAAACTGCGAAAAAAAAAAAAATAATAAAAATAAATAAATAAATCTTTGCCTGGACTTCCAAACCAGGCGGATGTACTCCCATATCATATACGCGATGACCCAAGCCAGGGACTGCCCGTTGAGTTCTCTGGATGCTTTTTGAATATTCTTGATTGTTCCTCCCCTTGACTTGGCTCAGTAAGACCCCGAATTCTTCTCTTCACTCTTCATCTCTACTAAGTGTTTGCACTTGTCTCTCAGGTGTTTAACCCTCATGTCTTCTTTTCCAGGGTGACTCAGATCCCTTCCCTCATTCTTGCTCACTTGCAGGGGAGGAAAGGTGATCAGACACACTGAAACTCACATTTCATTAATGCAGAGAAGAATCGTCCACAGGCTAGGAAATGTTTAAATTAGTGTAGGCTCAGCAGTAGAGAAATAGGTGGGGAAAGGCAAAGCAATTTCTAAAGAGAGAACTATTGGGAATTATCTTATAAATGCCCGTGCCAGTTGCTAAAAGTTTCCTTGACTCCTGGTAATTCACTAACTAATCAACTATGCTGTACAGTTTGTCTGTGGTGTGATAAGTTAAAGAAGTTGCCCTGCTGAAATTTTTTTCAGAACATTTGTCCATCTGAGCAAAAATCAATATTATCTTTCTTAAACCAAGGCCTCTGAATGACTTTCACTATGAGGAAGTGAGAATGATAATTATATTAGTAATGGTTTTAATAATTATCCAGAAGCAGACTTCGTGGGGCAAATTTGTGTACAAGTCATTTAAGGAAGTGTTCCCAGAAGAAACCAAGGGAATGGGGACTTCAGGAAGGAAAAGGGTAAAAGTCAAGCAAAGTGTCCTATTTCAGGCCAAATCTCATAGCTGAAAGTTTTGCCTGATCCTACAAGGGAACACTACAGTGTAAATTGAGTTGTTTGCCACAAGGCACTGGGAGAAACCTGGACTTGCACATTCTCAAATCCTAAGTCATTGCTAAGTACACCCTGGGGCCATGTAAACTCCAAGGGACTTCAGCTCTACGGTTGTCCTCTCAAGAAGAGACAGATAGGTGCTCTTTGGAAGTAGGAGTCCTGGATCTAGGAGGGAATGCAGAAAAACAATACAGGAACTCAAGGTGGTCTGGATGGGGCACTGCAGTTTCTGCCACATTATCATAAACATTGAGACTTTGTGTGTGTGTGTTGTATGCCAATTAATTCCCATAATATTACTGTGATTTACCTCTATTTACATACCAAGAAATTAAAGTGTTCAGTACTTGTAGGAGTTAAAAAAACAAACAAAAAAAAAACCTCTCCAATCCCGAGTGTCTGAAGGCCTTGACCACAGTTACACTTCTCTCTTATTATATCCCTTAGGGGTCAGCCTTCTACCCAAAGTGACTGGGTTCAGTTCAGGAAGAAGTAGGAGAACTTATAATAGGGTAAACAGGAAAAAAGAGTCTGTAATGAAAAAAAAAATGCTATAGCAAATAAGTGGGGATTATTCTGTGGCCAGGAGAAGAGACTGAGAGGAAATTTAATAATGATTTCCAAGTTCATGAAAGGTTTTAACACTGAATAGGTTGATCAGCTGTGCTTGAATCTCTACATAGTGGAATAAAACAGAAAATTCCTTGTTATTACAGCAGTAGGATTTTAGGTTGGATTGAAGGAATTGTTCCATGGCCAAAAGGGCTGTTGAGCACTAGAGTGAAATCCTACAACTGAAATTAGAAAGAAAGAGAGAGAGAGAGAGAAAGAAAGGTAAGAAAAGAAAAGCAGAAAATATGCAACTCCAGTCTGCCACGTTGTGCAAATGTATGAGATGTTACCTTGAACACAGCTGCTTCACACCTGCAACCTTCCACAGAGGGAGAGCCGTGAATTAAAAAAAAAAGCAGTAAACTTCATTGTAGCTGAGGATGCTTGGGAACCTGATGGCCTTCCAGAAACTATCATATTAATTGTTTGTGCCAGGGAACAAATATGTGCTGGTCTGGTCTGGTAGTTTTCTTAATGAAAGCTCTCTTTTCACTTTTGTTTCTTCTTCCCCAAAGACAAAGATCTCAAATTCCATTATGTATATGTAAAATAAAAGAACATTTTATGGAGAAATACAGAGCAATAACATTTATTGATGCTATAATGTGGAATAGAGCCAATGACTGGATAGCAAAGGGAAAGGACTTTGACAGCGTACCTTGTGAAGTGGTATATATTTTTGAGTAATCTAACATCATAGAGTTCTCTGTCTATTCACAGCCCCTGCCTGTGGGATTTTCTGTGTAAGATAATGCCATTTAGATCTTAAATGTAAATATATTCACATCTACACATGTATATGCTCTTAATGATGTATCTGGATGGTATGTACTACAGCCAGATTAAGCCATTCCATTATTTTGTGGTGTGTACTAAAAATTTACTTAGAAGTCACTTATGAATGTGTTTTCTCCATAGAAACTCTGACATGGATGGAATTATGATTTTGAGTAGAATTCATTGCAGTCACGCTAATTTACCTGTGAAGGTACTATTTTTCCAGATACAATGTGGATCTAATCGATACTTCTGAGATGTTGTTGGAACACAATCATCGTGCACATTACTGTATCTCTGGGAAGATAAAATCCAAATTGAATCTGAGGGTATTTCTGTTCTCATATACCTCTCAGTTGAAGCTATAAGAGGATTTAATTTTTAGAATTTTTAATTATTATTGGTATATAATTGTTATATATATGTAAAGAGTTCATGTGTTGTTTTCATATAGGCATATACAATATACACAGTAGTGTATATTGATCAAATCATGGTAATTGGGGTAGAGGATTTTCTACACATTGGGAAAACCCAATTCCCAAAAGTCATTGGCCTCCAGAAGTTGCTTTTCTCCTAACCAGAGTGATGATTTGTCCTTTGTGAAAGAGAATTCCCCTTCCTTCCATTTCAATAGCAGCCATTCATAGGATTGAAGAATTTGGACAAGAATAACAATGATTACTATTGAGCACCTACCATGTATTGGACAATTTATCTCATGTATATTACCTTGTGTAGCCTTTATAACAACCTTAGGATGTTTTATTATTATCACCATTTACAGAAAAAGAAACTGACTTAAAGGAATTCGCTTGCCTGAAGTTGTATAAATACTGAGTGATGAAATCAGGCTGAACTATGGTTTGAACATCTCCTCCTAAATGTGTGTTGAAATTTAATTGCCATTGTAACAGTATTAAGAGGTAGGACTTCTTTTGTCTTTTTTTTTTTTTTTTAAGACAGTGTCTCTCTGTGTCCTCCAGGCTAGAACACGTACAATGGCATCATGGTAGCTCACTGCAACCTCTCAAACTCTTGGGCTCAAATGCTCCTCCTGTCTCAGCCCACCAGAGCAGCGGGGACTATAGGAGTGTGACACCATGCTGGACCAAGAGGTAAAACCTTAAGAAGCATGTAGACTAGGCCATGAGGGCTCATCATCATGACTGGATTCATGCCATTGTCATGAGAATGGGTTCCTTATAAAAGGGCAAGTTTGGCCCTCTCTCTCATTGTCTCCTGCCCTTTTGCCTTCTACCACAGAACAGTGCTGTAAGAAGACCCTCATCAGATGCCAACCTCTTGATCTTGAACTCAGATTCTAGAAATGTGACAAGAAGTATATTTTCCTTTCTTGATTTTTTTTTTTTTTTTGGATAGTCTTGCTGTGTCAGGCTGGAGTACATTGGCATTATTATAGTTCACTGCACACTCAAACTCCTGAGCTCAAGGATCCTCCTGCCTGAGCCTCCTGAATAGCTGGGACTTCGATCCCACACTACTGTGTCTGCTAGTTTTTCTATTTTTTGAACATATCAAGAGATAGTGTCTTGCTATGTTGCTGAGGCTATTTTCCAACTCTTGGCTTCAAAAGATCTTCCTACATAAACCTTCCCAAATGCTACAATTATAGGCATGAGCCACCATGTCCGGTCACAGTTTTTTCTTTATAAATTACTCTGATATTTTGTTAGAGTAGCACTAAATGATCTAAGTGCTCTGGGCTGTCTGACTTGAAAGCCTAGTAATGCCTTGGATGTCATGGTGACCATTTGTTGGTTATGTGTTACCATTATTTTCCTTTGGAGAATTTAGTCTTCACTTCCTGTCTCCTACACCACATCATACCACAGCTATCTAGTTTGTGTGGAATTGACTTCACCGGCTGCCTTAGCAATGAGGTCAGATCACTTTAGTTGACCTCTCTATTATATTCCTTCCCCTCCTTTCCCCTGTCCTATTGCCTGGTTCAAAGATTAGTAGCGCAATCAAAAGATGTTTGCTGGTCACGGAGGAATGAGAAACTCCCTTCTTTAACTATACTGAATAAGAATATGGGTTCTGAAATAGTGGCAACATTTTCTTATTTGTAAGAGAGAGCATGGTTGTACTGTGGTAACCACTGTGTGGAAAGAGCCTTCGTTTGAGGCCATGGAGGCAGAAGATGGAGGGAATTCTGGTTTGTAACAACCTTTGAACTCCTGGGTCAAACCTTACCTGAAGTAAGAGCTAGAGCTACTTCTGGACTCAGTTATAAACATATTTGCTCATACTACCATTTGTGGTGTGGGTTACTGGATGGGATTTGAGTCTTTTTTAACATAAATGACTGTAAGTGGCACAGGTGTTCCCCAGGAAATATACCATCCCTGAGAAATCTAACATCTTCCAAACCTTTGGTCTGATGAGAATTGACTTCTACAATCACATTCCTGGAACAATTCAGCAATGTAATTAATCAAGTTAAATTACATTTAGGCTATTCTTCTTGCTAAGCGAGAAACCTGCCCACTTAAAATTTACAAAGATTGTGAACAATGCAGAGTAAACACACAAAATGTTTTGGTTAATGATTTTAAGTTAGGCATAATTTAATTATGCCTTCTCTGATATTTCTAGTTAATTGAAGTTTTAATTCCAGTAGAAATAATAAAAACTGGGGTCTTAGTTTGAGAAGCAAAGTTTTATATATATACACCTGGTTTCTGATCTGAGGCAATATATTAAAATGTGCAGATATATCTCAAACAAAATGTATTTCCCTTTATTGTGATTATTCCTTGTTATCTTCAGTCTCTTCCCCATATGTGATAAGAATATGTAGCTATCGTTCTCAAGGTGTCATATATATCACATATAGAACCAAGTCCCTCTCCTTATAATCTGAGAAAATTAAGAAACTGAAAAAAACCGGAGAATGGTTGTAAAGGAAAAATCAAACAGTGCAGAGAAAATAGAAAGATGTAGGAAGAGGTAATAATGACTCATTTCAGAAGTCATTTCACAGTGAAACTAAGGAGATTTAAGATTCAGGATCCTTCACCTACAGTGGCCCTTGCAAGGATATGAGAGACACCCTAGCAATGTGTTCAGGGAGTTAATATGAATTTACACAATTTGCAAAAGCTAGATATATTAAGCAAATTGGTTAGGACTATTGTCTTTCTGTCCTAGTCTAATCTTCCTTGCCCCATTTTGTTTCTGCTTGGGTTGACCATAAAAATTTCTGGAATCTGGCTAAAGCAAAGTTCCATTAGGATGCAATTAAATTGCCAAGGGTTGCAACTGAAATATCTACGTGGGTCATAATACACTTCCATATTTAGTTGAGGTATTCCTAGGTGTCTCAGTGTGGGACTGCCTTCTAGAAGCACATATTTTATGACTGTCCAGCTCAGCTAGAACTGTGACAAGAACAAGCTTTTATCAGGGCATGAATGAATACTAAGGTGTACAGGACTAGAAGTATAATATCTATACAGAGGACAAACCTTAGTTGTAAAGACAGAAATTAGTGTATGGAAATTTTTCCAATCAAAGTTGCCAGCAGATGATTCAGTTCTGGTCAATATGAAGTGAAACACAAAGTTAGCTCCTGTCAGGAATATAATCAATATTACTGCACAAACAATTATTGATGCTGCACATATATATACATATGTATATAAATATATACACACAGAGAGACATATATATATATATATATATATATATATATATAGAGAGAGAGAGAGAGAGAGAGAGGCTCAATTATCTTTTTGTTTGTATAGACAATGTTATAAAATCATTATCATATGACAAAGAATTTGTAAAAAAAAAAAAATGGTATTAAGAAGTGTGGGGGCTGGGTATGGTGGCTCAAGCTTGTAATCCTAGTACTCTGGAAGGCTGAGGCAGGTGTATTGCTTGAACTCGGGAGTTCATGACCAGCATGAGCAACAGTGAGATTCTCTCTCTCTAAAAAAAAGTTGGGTGTTGTGGTGGGTGCCTGCAGCCCCAGCTACTTGAGAAGCTAGCAAGAGAATCTCATGAGCCCAAGAGTTTGAGGCTGTTGTGAGCTTTGACACCAGGGCACTCTTACCAGGAGATCCTATCTTAAACGAACTAATAAATAAGCAAACAAAAGAAAAGAAAAATGTGCTAACAACTTCCCATTTCCCTTTCTCCCATTGCCTGGACATACCTTCATTCTATTTTCTGCTTTTCGGTTGTTCAATGAGCATAAAGTTATAGTTATATAAGATGAATACGTTTTACAGATGTGCTATACAACATGTACAACTATGGTACCTATAGTTAATAATATGATATTGTGTACTTAAACATTTGTTACGAGGATAGATCTTACATTAAGTATCCTTATCACACAGAAAAGGGAAGGGATGGGAGGAAACTTTTGGAGGTGATGGATATGTTATTACCCTGATTGTGGTGATAACACGTATCATGAGTCTATGCATATTTCCAAACTTATCAAATTGTATACATTAAATATATGCGGTTCTTTTATATCAGTTATACTTTAGTAAAGGTATAAAAAAAGAAGTTTGTTAAGTGGTTAGTTCAAATATATTTTTATGAGTTTTGTACTACTTATGGGTTTTGTCAGTCTTAAAATTCACAAGATTTTATAGGTTTTGTATTCTACATTAATAATCACTTTACTACCTATCACCGTATTTCTAATGTTGTTTCCCTTTTTCTTAAAGAGGACCCCTGAAATTAATATTCTGGCCCTAAAAACCTCTCATCTTGACCTACTCAAGTTTTTGGTAAAGAGTCATAAATTAGTTCAACTTCTAAATGAATCCGATTACTTCCTATGGTTACTGCCCAGTGATTATTTTGGGAATCACCATAGACATCACCTCGAGTCTTCATTTTTGTATAAAAGCAAGATTCAAGTCTACTTATTTCATATTTACAATTTTTACCATCATTTTTGAGGAACAATTAACATAAAACAAGCAGTGCTCCTTGAAAGTATATAACTTGATAAGTTTGACATATGTTTATACTCTTGAAATGTCAACATAATCAGGATAATGAAAATTTCCCTCCTCCCAGAAGTTTCCTCATGTTCCTTTGTACCCTTTTCTTCTGCCTCTCCTCATAGTTCTGCCCTATCCGTAGTCAACCACTGGTCTGGTTTTTGTCACGATGGGCTAGTTTGTGTTTTCTAGAAACTTAGATTAATATAATCTAACAGTATGTATTTTGGGGGGAGGGAGAGATATACTTCTTTCACACAGAATAATTGTTTTGAGACATCTATGCTGTTGCTTGTATCAATGGGTCATTCTTTTTTATGGCTGAGTAGTATTCCCCTATGTTGCTGTATGACTGTTTCTCTGTTTTCTTACGCCAAACATTTGTGCTATTTACCGTTTTGAGCTAGTAAAGATAAATTTACTATGAGCATTTGTGTACAGGCCATTGTGTCAAAGCTTTGTATTGACACATGCTTTAATTCTGGGGGACAAATACCTGGAATTGCTTTAAAAAACAAAACAAAACTGGGCAGTGCCTGTGGCTCAAGGAGTAGGGCGCTGGCCCCATATACTGGGATGGTGGTTCTAACCTAGCCCCAGCCAAAAAACAAACAAACAAGCAAAAAAACAAACAAACGGGGCAGCTCTTGTGGCTCAATGGAGTAGGGCACTGGCCCCATATACGGGAGGTGGCAGGTTCAAACCCAGCCCTGGCCAAAAACTGCAAAACAAACAAACAAATAAACCCAAAACACCAAAAAACCTGACAAATGGTTTTCCAAAGCAATTGAACCATTTTATATTACCAACAGCAGCATATAAGAGTTCTAATTGCTCCAAATATTTACTAAAACCAGATATGATCTGTTTTTCATCTGTTTG
The DNA here is from genome assembly GCA_963574355.1 of Loris lydekkerianus. Lineage (NCBI taxonomy): Eukaryota > Metazoa > Chordata > Mammalia > Primates > Lorisidae > Loris > Loris lydekkerianus. The sequence continues at coordinate 19,965 of CAUYPK010145774.1, forward strand.
AATAGGTCTGTAATACCACTTCATTGTGATGTTAATTTACATTGAGGATCTTTCCATGTGTTTATTTGCTATTTATATGTCGCGTTTGTGTCTGTTCAAATCTTTTGCCCACCATTTGTTTTCTTTTTATTGACTTTTAGGATATATCTTTAATCAGATAGGTAGTTTGCTAATATTTTCTCCTGGCTTATAGCTTGTCTTTGCTTTCTGCTAACAGTATGGTTCAAAAAGTAGAACTTTTAAAATTTTGGTGATGCACAATGTCTCAATATTTTTTTAAAAAATTGTGATTTTGGCATCAGGTCTAAGAAATCTTTACCTCATAGACATTTTTACCTAATCAAAGTTGTAAGAGTTTTCTCCTAGAAGTTTTATGGGTTTAAGTTTTACATTTAGGCCTATGATTCATGTTGAGTTAATTTTATGGTGCAAGATATGGATCAAAGTTTATAATTGCATATATCCAATTATTCCAGCACCATTTGTTGAAAGACTAATCTTTCTCTTCTGAATTGCCTTTGAAACTTTGTCAAAATCATTTGTCTGTATATGTGTGGGTCTATTTCTGGACTCTCTTCTGTTCCATTCGTCTATTTGTCTATCTTTACACCACTACCAAACTGTCTTGATTATTGCAGCCTCATAATAAATGTTAGTTCTCTAAATTTGTTCACTTTTTTTTTTTCAAAGTTGCTTTGGATATTCTAGGTCCTTTGAATTTTTTTAATCAATTTTAGAATCAGTTAATTTCTACAAAAAAGCCTGCTAGAATTTTAATTGGGATTGGCTTAAATATATGGATTGGTTTAGGGAGAATAGATTTCTTAGCATTATTCAGTGTTCTGACTGATGAACACAGTACGGGTTGAACATTTGTAATCTAAAAATCTAAAATCCAAAATGCTCTAAAACCTGAAACTTTTTGAGCTCTGACATGACACCACAAGCAAAGAATTCTATGCCCAACACCTTTGCTTTCTGATGGTTCAATGTATAAAAATGTTGTTTCATATACAAAATTGTTAAAAATATTGTAGAAAATTGGTTGGGCATGGCAGCTTACACCTGTAGTCCTAGCACTTTGGGAGGCTGAGGCAGGAGGATTGCCTGAGGCCAAAATTTGAGACCAACCAGAGCAACATAATGAGACTTTCTTCTTAGTAAAGTATCTCGAGAATGGAAGAAAAAGTATCCAATGTACTCAGTCCTACTATGAAACTAATTTATTGCTTTCACATGAAAGCTATAACCCAGTTACAACCTAAGAATAGGAGGAAGGAGGAAAGGGAGGGGAGGTGGGTGGAGGGAGGGTGATTGGTGGGATTACACCTGTGGTGCATCTTACAAGGGTATATGTGAAACTCAGTAAATGTGGAATGTAAATGTCTTAGCACAGTAACTAAGAAAATGCCAGGAAGGCTATGTTAACTAGAGTGATGAAAATGTGTCAAACAGTCTATGAAACTAGTGTACGGTGCCCCACGATCACATTAATGTACACAGCTATGATTAATAAACAAAACAAAACAACATAATGAGATTCTGTCTCTACAAGAAATTTTAAAATGTATCCTGTGTCCTGGCACAAGCCTACAGACCTGACTACTTGGGAGGCGGAAATGGAATGATTGGTTGAACCCAGGAGTTTGAGGTTGCAGTGAACTGTGATGCTGCTGCTGCACTTTAGCTCAGGTGACCAAGTGAGACCCTGTCTCAAAACAAACAAACAGAAAAAAGAATGAATGAGTAAATAAATGAATAAAACAAAGATATCATATAAAATTACCTTTGGGCTATGTGTATATTATATCTATAAAACATAAATGAGTTTTAAATTTTGTACAGATGTAGGTCCTATTCCTAAGATATTTCATTACACATACATAAATATCCTAAAATCTGAAACACTTCTGGACTTCTGGTCCTAAGAATGTTGGATAAAGGGCACTCAACCATTTTTTTAATTCAGATCTTCCTTAATTACTCTCAGAAATGTTTTGTAGTACTCAGTGCACAGATATTTTGCATCTTTTGTCAGATCCATCCCTAATTATTGTATATTTTTGAAGTATTTATTTATTTATTTATTTATTGTAGTTTTTGGCTGGGGTCGGATTTGAACCCACCACCTCCAGTATATGGGGCTGGCGCCCTACTCCTTTGAGCCACAGGCGCCATCCTGAAGTTATTTTTAATGGCATTGCTTCATAAATTTCAATTTCTGATGGTTCATTGCTAACTTACAGAAATATGTTTTTATATATTGGTCTTTTATCCTGGAACATTTTCTCAACTCACTAGAAATACTTCCAGTAACTTTTAATATAGATTCCAGTGAATTTTCTATAGGAACAATTACATCATTTGTGAATAAAGACAGTTTTATTTTCAGTCTAGATCCCTTTTACTTTTTTTCTTGCTTTATTGCATTGACTAGAAATTACAATATAAGGTGAAAGTGAAGTGGTAAGAGTGGACATCTTGCTGTGTTCCTGATCTTAGTGAAACCTGTATTTAAACTTTTTTTACCTGTATTTTTGTAGCAGTCTTTTTATCAAGTTGAGAAAGTTCCTTACTATCTCTAGTTGTGTCAAAAGAGTTTTGTTTTTCAATATGGAATCATGTTGAAATTTGTCAAATGCTTTTTTGTGAATGCATGGAGCTGACCATCTAGTTTTCCTTTGTTCTTTATTATTATGACGAGGTGCATTGATTAATTTTCTATTGTTAATCAAACCTTGCACACTTAGTCATGATGTCTTGTCTTATTGCCTGGTGCTGGATTTTATTTGCTCAGGTTGTAATAATAACCATGGAAATCTATGATCTTGAAGGATGTTGGTCTGTAGTTTTCTATTATTGTAATATCTACATCTGTTTTTGATGTCAAGGTAATTGTGGCATCATTGAAAGAGTTGGGGAATTTTCCTTCTTTTTAAAATGATCTGTAATTGTTTGTGTAGAATTGGTATTATTTCTTCCTTAAATCCTTGGTAGAATTATCCAGTGAAGCCACCTGGGTTTGTGCATTATTTCTGTGGGCAGTTTTGTAAGTAGTAATTCAGTTTTTTTAATAGATGGAGGGCTATTCATGCTATTCTTGAGTAAGCTTTGGTAGTTTGTACCTTTTGTGGAATTTTTTCACTGTATTTCAATTGTAGAGTTTATTGGTACAAGACTGTATATCATATTCCCTCAATATTGTTTTGAGGGTGGCTCCTGTGGCTCAGTGAGTAGGGCGCCAGCCCCATATACTGAGAGTGGCAGGTTCAAACCTGGCCCTGGCCAAATCGAAAAAAAAAAAAAAATTTGTTTTGATATTTGTAATATCTGCAGTGAAATCACTTGCTTCTTCTGACAATTTGCATCTTTTGTCTTCTTCCTTGATCTTTGGCTAAAGATTTATCAACTTTATGGGTTTTATCAAAGACAGTGATAAATTCTTTTGGCTTCTGTGTGTCTGAAAAAGTCTTTGTTTTGGTTTCATGTATGAGACTTTTTTCACTGGCTGTAGAATTCTCAAATGATAGATTTTTTTTCAATACTTTAAAGATATTGCCCTACTGGTTTTGTTGTTGTTATATTATTTGTAACATAAATCTACTGTTATCTTTTTTTGATACATATTTATTTCTCCTACTGCTTTTGAGGTTTTCTATTTATCATTGGTTTGGATAAATTTGATTATTCTGTGTCTTATTATTACTTTCTTTAGGTTTCTCTGCTTAGGACTTATTGAAATTTTTGTATATGTGGATTCATAATTTTAGTAAGTTTAGAAAATTTTGATACATAATTTCTTCAAATATTCCCTCTCCATTGTGACTTTAATTACTCATCTATTAGACTGCTTGAGTTGTTCTACCTCCCTAATACTTTCTTTAACTATCTCCCCAATTTTTTAAAGCTATGTTTTCTCTCTGTTTCCTTTTGGATTGTATCTATTGCTCTGTCTTCAAGTTCACTAATCTTTCCTTCCTCAATGTCTAACCTGCTGTTAAACCTAGAAAGTGTATTTTTCATCTTACAAATTTTAGTTTTCATCAGTACAAGTTTGATTTGGATCATTTTTATACCTTCCATGTTTTTGCTTAACTTTTGAACATATGGAATATAGTTATAATAACCATTTTAATATCCTTCTCTGCTAACTCTAACATCTGTGGTTAGTTCTTAATCAGATTCAATTGATTGATTTATCTCCTCATTATGGATCATATTTTCCTGTTTCTTTGTGTATCTGGAAATTTTTGATTGGATGCCAGACATTGTAAATTATACCTTGTTGGATGCTGAATATTTTTGTGTTCCTATAAATATTCTTGAGCTCTGTTCTGGGACTCAGTTAAGTTACTTGGAAATGATTTGATCCCTTCTGGTCTTGCTTATAAGAATTGCTAGGCAGACCAGATTAGTGTTAGTATGGACTAATTATTCCCCCTTATAATTCAGAAGACTCTTCTGAATATTATACTCAATTCTTTGTAAATCTTGAGATTTTCCAGTCTGCCTGATGGGTGCAGGCACTATTCCTCCCACTGGGTGTTAACTGGGTACTGCTTTGCGTGTTTTTTCCCTCTGGCCTTAAGTAATTTCCTCACATAAATGCACTGACCTGTACTCAGCTGGATACTCAGAAGGGACCTTCTGCAGAGATCAGAAGTTCTCTATGTGCAGCTCTGTGCTCTCTGATCCTCTGTTCTGTGAACTCCGGCAGCTTTGTTCTCCTCCGACTCTCTATCTCTTCAACTCATGGAGTCTTCTACACTCCACCTGGATTCCCCTTCCTTGTGGTGTAGCCTAGAAACTCCTTCAAGGTAGTTAGGTAGGAAAATAATAGCACCTACTCACTCTTTTCTCATATCTCAGGAATCAGAATCATTCATTGCCTAGTGGTCTAGTGTCTTATAAACCATCATTTGAAATATTTTGTCTAATTTTTTGTTGTTTCAGGTAGAGTAAATTGGTTGCTGTTTCTCCACCACAGCAGGAAGGAGAAATTCTCCTTATTTAACTTTTATTTTTGGGTTGACACTAGGTTTTTAAAGATCAGAAATAAAAATAAAAGAATCTTTCATGATTCTTCTAGGAATTCACAAAGAAACTTCAGGTATGCAACATGGGTGTTTGACAATTAAATGGTCTGTACAGTCTCGATTTCAGTTTCATTAATCTGGTAAGGAAAATGAAGGATTTGCATGAAATTCACAATTCAAATTGCCATGGCACCACGGCAGAAGGCTTGAGAGCTGAGCCTTGGAGAAACAAAATCTCCGACAGTTGTTGATGTTTTTGTAATAGGAAACTTCTATTATTTTAGCAAACAGAAAGACTGCATAAAAATGTCAAAAAGAAACTACTTTTGAAGAAAAAAATAGAAACTGACTCAATAAAGGAACCTATTGGGGATAATTACCCGGAGCCTGTGGTAGATCGGGAGGGCTGATTTAAAGTTATTGTTTTTGCAAAATCTGCAAAAAACAAAAACAAGAAAAAAAAGATTTTTTTTCCCTTGTTTTGCCAGTAGTGGAAAAATTTCTTCCATAGCTATAATCTCATGTAAATTACAAAAATGAATTTCCTTCTCTGAGTTTCACAGGCCTTCTTTTCTCTAATACAGAATAATATTAGCTAATGATAAAACACTAAAATATGTAATTTGAAATAGTGCTTCAATTTTTGATTTGCTGTCTGGGAATAGATCATAGGAATTTTAGTTTGTTAGCTTCCTGCTGCCGTAGGTCAGTAAAACCTGAACTTACTCACCTGACACCTGTTTAACTCTGAGGATACTGATTAATTCATGGTGGAAAGGTATCAATTTCACAATCCAGAAATCTACATTCTTGAAATGCTCTTCTCATGGGAGACATTAAATAGGCTTTGAATTAATTGCAGGTAAATAAATATCCAATACTTTGGATACCACTATATTCACCTTCATTCAAAAAAAATTACTTGACTTTTTCACAATTCAGATTGCCATGTTAGCCACCAGGACAGAAGGCTTGAGAGCTGAGCCTTGGAGAAACAAAATCTCAAGAGGTTACCCTTGAAGAGCGTGTAATCAAGCCAACTTCCATTTAAATATTAAAATGTTTAATTCAATTAATAGCACATCAAGAATTACTGTAATATCTCTGGATTATATCAGTGCTTTCTGGGTCATGAACATACTAGCTGTTCTTAATTTATATAAAGATACTTTTTATTAAAATCTAATCATTCTGTTTAAAAGTGGAGATCTTGTAAGAAAAAAATTACAAATAGATTAATAAAAACAACAAAAATGGTTAAATATAAATAGCAAAGGTGAACAAGCATGGGATAATTGACTGCTTTTCACATTTTTGTAAATCAACTTCATCTTCTGAGATTTGCAGTCTTCCAGGTCTTAATTAACTTTAATGTCCAATGGCAGGTGTCATTTTCCCTCCTCCGTATCTCCTTTGGACTGTGGATGTCTTGGATTGTTGTGGGAATGGGGCCACCAAATTTGCAATAAGACAAATACTGAGAAAGTGTTACAGTGAAGAGTGGCCCAGGGCCTCTCTTACCACGTGGGTGAACCTTAAGTGCTAGAGGTTGACTTGTTTAGTTTAGTTCATGTCACTGTGTTGATAGGCAGAGCCAATGGTGTGACCTGTGGATACTGGTAATGGTTTCCCAAGAAATCCACCCTCTCTTCCCATTGGATTGATAGGCACCAAATAGTACAGATTAGCTAGATTTTGTTATACAACACTTTTTAGAATAAGGGATCCTCTGTATTCTTGGCAATTTCTGAACCCCTGGAGCTTCATCTGGTAATTCTCTGACTTATGTAGCACCCCACTCTCACTCTGCAGAGGATATTTACAGGTGTTCTCTCTCTTCTCAAGGCTATTATCCTCTTGGAGGGCTTATTAAACCTTAAAATCTAATCATTAGTCTAAAAGAAAATATTAGCTTCAATTTTACCAAGGATAGGGACAGGATAATCTTCAGACACAGTAGTTAGGGAAAATATTTGTATGCCACCTTTCTAGAGGTCTTAAGGTCCAGGAAGGCAAACAGAGGAGGAAGGTTATTTAAGAGAGAAGAGGCCATATATACACAGCTGCCACAACAATTTGGAATCGCAAAACCAGCTAAAGGTGTAGGAATGCTTTGATGTGTTTTCTCTGCTTATCAATGAAGCATGTACAAAATACAATTATTTGGAAGCTTAGCATGTTTGAGTGAGAAGAATTTCTAGGTGTTCTTTTAGTCTTATTCTATTATTTTAGAGACATAAAAACTGAGTCCCAAGGAAAAGAAGTGATTTGATTAAGATCATACAGAATTAGAATGCTGTGTCCTTTGAGTTATATCCAAGGCTTTATGACTATTATACTCTGCCTTTTTAAGGCCTATGATCTGTGGAGAGTGATGATTTCAGATTTTGATGTATTAAAGTAAGAAATCTTTAGTGGTTTTTTTTTCCTTCTCTTCTCGAGTTTGTGTGTGTTTATTCCGATGGGTAGATTATAGCCTTAAGTTTTTCAAGTTCTTAAATCAGATTTTTTTTTTTAGTATGATGTATTAGTAATGACTAGTAATGAACAATTCCTTTCATACTTTTCCAATGAAAGGTGAGATGATAAAGGTTGAAGGTTAGAAATACAAAGGTGATATAGTCCAACTCTTGTATAGTTTGATATTATCAATTGATTGAATGATCAAGAAAATTGCCCATTGCTTCTCTTTACTCTTCTGTTTAATGCGATAGCATCTTATTTTGTTGTTGTTATTTGTTTTAGATAGAGTCAAGTGATTCTCCTGCCTCAGTCTCCAGAGTAGCTGGGACTATAGAGTAGCTGGGACTATAGGCACCTGCTGCAATGCCTAGAAGCTAATCTTTTTGGCTTTTTTTTTTTTTTTTTAAGTAAAGACAGGCTCACTTTCACTCAGGCTGGTCTCAAACACCTGAGCTCAAGTGATCCTCCTGTCCTGGCCTCCCAGAGGGCTAGGACTACAGATATGAGCCATCATGCCCTGCCAGGACATTTTCTTTTTTGATCCATAATGAGGATGGATTAGTTTAGTTTACCCTGGAAGAAAATACCCTGGCGAAAGCTTTTAAGGTTGATTAGTTTATTAGAAGGCAGAGATAGGAGAATGGCTAAGTGAAATAAGGAAGGGAAGGTTACTCTTGAAGAGTGTGTAATCAAGCCAACTTCCAGCTCTAGGAAGCGACTGAAGCATAATTCCACTGGGAGAGCCCATATAAGCGATTCCACTTTAGCATTACTCCACCAAAGGCATAAGGGAGCTGGAGTATTTGTACATTAACACTACTCAGATATTGCTGAGAGTTGCTCTTAGAAGCATTTACTCCAGAAACTTCCAACTTGTTGGACAGGTGGCAGAGTGAGTTTCAGAAGCAAATGGACATCCCTGACAATGAACTGCTTATGCTATGAGTTGGAAGTTGGGCCAAATGCTAACAGAGAGGTAATCTGAGAGGCATTGACACCCTCTGCTACAGAACTGTGCCCAAGAGGAAAGATGTAATAGAGTTGACTATAGTGCAGTTAATAAGCAACCAAATATTAATGGCTCAGTAACATAGAAATTTATTTTTCACTCCTGTTTATCAGGAGACCTCTGTTAGATAACTCAACAATCCAGGCTGATGGAATAGCTACCATCTAAAACATGGCCTGATGGCTGCATCAGAAAGAAATTTGAGGTCTGTTATTGCCAGTTAATAGTCTGACCTAGAGTGATCTATGTCACTTCCACTCACAAGTGATTGCCTGGAACTTGTTACCTGGCCCCAATCCACCACTGGTTACGTGAATACCATCTACTATGTGTTTGCAAGTAGAGAGGAACAAATGACTAATGACAACCACATCCTAAGGGTAACAATAATTTCTGGTGAATCAATGACTTAAACCAAAAAAGTGGCCATTAAAGGAATAGAAAACATGAGTGAGTTTTGTGTAAATTTAAAGTGATTTCTAAGTAACAAACCCAGAAACTACAAGAATAAGAGATTGAGTAACTTAAATGTATAAGGCTTTTAAAAAAGTTAGATATGCCAAAAATGCCATAAAGGAGTCAAAAGTCTAAAAAAGAAATGTGTTAATGCGGTAGATTAGGTGCCAATTTTCTTAATATACTAAGAACTCAATAAAAGAAACTTTGTACTCAGAAGAAAAATGAACATAGAAAAAGGCAATTCACGCATAATGGCATTCATTGGCTAATAAAAATATATGACTTACAAAATAAAATCAAAATGAAATACTGCTTTTTAGTCATCACTTGAATAAAACTTTGAAGGTATATATATAATGTGACCCACGAATTCTCATATACTGTGAATAGATGGGCATACAAAGAGTTTTAACCTCCAATTTTATTAGTATTTTTGAACACATACGTTAACATTTTAAATGCACATCTTCCTTGACCCAGTAATTTTATGTCTAGAATTTTAATCTAGAAATAAATTTGAACAAATGCATCCAGATTTATGTAAAGTATATTCAATGAAACATTATTTGTCATTATAGCACTCCTCAAAGGCCCCAAACGTCCATAAATAGGGTATTAACAGAATGAATTATAGTACATACTTATAATGCAATATTATGTCATCTTTGAAAAGCATGAGATAGATTTTTGTGGGCTGATATGGAAAGACTAGAATGGAGTATTAATTAAAAATCAAGTGGCAAAAAAATTTGTAATGTGATCCTATTTGTGTATAACTTCTAGTGCATAGATAATTGTGAAAGAACAGATGAGAGATACAAGAGATATTCCTAACAGGTGAAAGCCAGTGGGAGGGCGACGAAGAGTTCAGGGAGGTAGATGGGGACTGTAGTGACCATTAATTATATTTTGGCCATGAACATTTTGTAAAAACCCTTCTCTCTCAGTCACATTAACATGCTTTGAAGGAGGTACTTTATCACCTCAACTCTGGAAGTGAAGCATGAGACTCAAGCCTGATGAAAGAGCCTCCCCAGTTCCTCCAGCCACAGTGACTGGTCAGCCATGTTGTAAGTTGGTCAAATCTGAGTGACTTTTGGGACTTGACTGTGAACCCCTGGGATTATAGTAAACTTTCTCCTTCTGGATGTGAGTCTGGAAGATGCGTGCTGGAACCGCTGCAGCATCTGAATGCTATGAAAGAGGAAATCAAGAAATGAGGAAGAAGTCGAGCTGATATGTCCAGAGCTACACCTCAGTTACATAAAACAAGTCAACCAACCAACCAATCAATAAATAAATAAACAAACAAATACATAAATAAGGCTTTTTTTTTTATTATTAGGCAACTTCAAATTAGGACCTACCTGGGATGATTATTTTTTTTTCCGTTAATATTCTTACATTCAGTTTGAACAAACATACAGACTTTTGTTGTAAAAATAATTTCATAAATAATAAGACTCTATCCTCTTTATAATCCCATGAGACATTTCCGATGAAATGCAAGATGGTTGTTAAAAAATATCTATGTATGTAGACCCATTTATATGGAAAGATGATCTAGAAGTGGAAGAAAATACCAGGTTCCAGAAAACCACATAGGGTAATTTCTATTTATATAAAGGAAATACTGCCTATATGTGCATTAAAATCTTGAAAGCTATAGAGCAGAGTAAATAATTATTTTCAAAGTATGGAATTCTGGAAGAGGGGGAATTCACTTCTTATTTTATGCATGAGCATATAAAAATACTTTATTATCATCCGTAGGTGATAAAAATCTTCAAATATGGTATCATTGAATTCTCCAAATCACTTACTCAGATTAGTGACGAATGAATGTTTGTGGAATAAAGGATATAAAAAAAGAAAAAATAAAATGAGTTAGGAAGAAAAATTTATCTCATAGGATAAGAAAAGTTAAGCAATTCTTTTATGTCTGTTAAAGGAGTATTTCACCTATCAACTGTTCTGTAGGCTTTGAAGAAATAATCATGTCACAAGACGCACTCTTTATCACAATTCTACTTGGTCCTTTGCACTTGTAGTTACTGGAAAAATAAGAAATATTTTATGGGCTTGGCACCTGTCACTCAGGGGCTAGGGTACTGGCCACATACACTGGTGCTGGCGGGTTTGAACCTGTCCGGGCCTGCCAAACAACAATGACAACAACAACAACCACAACAACAATGACAACAACAAAATAGTCAGGCGTTGTGGCACCTGTAGTCCCAGCTATTTGGGAGGCTGAGGCAACAGAATAGGTTAAGTCCAAGAGTTTGAGGTTGCTGTGAGCTGTGACAACAGGGCACTCTATCCAGGGCAACAGAGTGAGACTCTGTCTCAAAAAAAAAAAAAAAAAAAATTTATGGATGTTAAGGAATATTTTTAGCAGAGGTGGTATCCTTAGGGTAAGTCAGGATTGTACTACAGTAACAACCCCTAAATCTCAGTGGCTTCAAACAATTAAATTTTGTTTCTTATGAATGCCACATTTCCAAAACAAATTAGCAATGGGACTCTGTTCATTATAGTCACTCAGAAACATAGATAAAGAAAGCTCTATATCAAAATGTGCTGGCACAATCACAGTGGAAAGAAAGAGGAGTTTTGGCAAATTGTGTAATGGCTCTTCAAGTTGTCATCTGGAAGTGACACACACCCTTATGTTTCATGGGCCCATGCAAGTCACGTGACCATACCTCACTTCCAGAAGGGAGGGAAGTACAATCTTATCTTGGGCTTGTTCTGAAGAATAGATGAGATTGCTTCCAAGTAATACTGCCCATTATTACATATTTTCAACATTGCAGTTTGGTGTTTCTACCTTAACAACTATATTTTGTTCCTGAATCATGACCACTTGCCCATAAATTTCTTCCCAGAACACATTCTTTTACCTATTATAATGGATTAATAATTTAATTTTCTTTAAAATAAAAATTCTCTTGAGTTGTTAATTGCCATTTTCAGCAAATATGAAGCAAACTGGTACATGGTCATGTTCCTTGGAGTGAGTTGGGGGGGGCTAAAGAAATATAAAGTGGGGCAGCGTCTGTGGCTCAAAGGAGTAGGTTGCTGGCCCCATGTGCCAGAGGTGGCGGGTTCAAACCCAGCCCCTGCCAAAAACTGCAAAAAAAAAAAAAAAAAGAAATATTAAGTGGAAAGAATAGTTGCTATGATTAAAATTATAGAGCAAATACTTACATTTGAAAAAGTTGCTCTTGTTTCACAACCTCTGAGTAATAAGAGCTCTAATTTCTTTTTAGTTATCATGCATGATGTAAAATATATAATTTATTGTGAAACGAACTTCCCTAAATAGGTTGTGTTATTACCCTTACTGGTTAATTCAAACTCTAGCCCATATAAGCTTCTTGCTCATTTTTGGTATTATCCTAACATTCTTTATTTTTAAAAAAGTATTTTTTGTTTGTTTTGCTTATAGCAGAGATGTCCTTCTATGTATTTTCTGTTCAAGTGTCATATTTATAATATAGTCATTTAAAGTTTCATTGCTAAATTCACACCTTTGGTAGAAATAAATTTGAAGTGACCTTGATAAACACAAATGGAGGTTAAAAAAACAGAGTATTATATTCCCCAAGAATAAATTTAACACTGCATATACCAATCAGAAATAATAGGCCCTATTCAACCATCACCAAAATGACTAAGGCTTCATTTGGATAATATGTGAATCCTTTGCAATGTTATTTAATTGCAAAAAAAAATTTTCCCAGCATCATGGGGATGATTAATTAAATTGTGATGTTGTTATACAACAGAATATTAATATATTTATACATAATTTAAATTATTTACAGTGGAAAAGGCAAAAAATGCATAAATTATCAATTGGAATGATTTAGAATATGCCTAGGAGGGAAATACAACAAATTATAAAGAGGATTATCTCTGCTTGCTGGGATTAGAGGTGATTTCTATTATTTTGTATTATTCTCTTTCTTGTACATTTGTTATTTAAAGAATTGGGGGGCACTAAAATTTATTAGTTTTCTAATTAGAAAAATTTGTACTATTTTTGTGTCCATGTTAAGGTATTTTATTGTCGTTGGTTGTTGGTTTTATCTGCATTAGGTCAGATGCTCATTAGATTCAGTTCTGGGCTTTTGAACCAAAAGCAAATCTTCAGAACAAGAAAGGAGATAAAGGAGAAACGGAGATGACTGAAAGTTTGGGAAACATGAATCGAGTTGATTAGACTTGGCAGGGAGCTGACTGGATGGCATGTAAGTAGATGAGGGACGCCTTTACAGAGCATGAACATGGTCTAGACATTAGTCATTCAATCGTCATTTACTAAAGGATTTTACAAAGAAGCGAACGAATAGGCAATTATTATGTATCTTCCCTGAGCCAATAAGAAAAAAATTAAAACTATTAAAGTTTTATATTTGATAAAAGTTTAATAAGTTTATTTAAAATACGGAAGGTATTGTGTTGGCATTTTCCAGAAAGAGTTGGGGAGAAGTGAGAAAGTAAAAGGATGAACTGGGGTGTTAATTAAGTATGGTATAGTGAGGAATCTGATAGACCTAAATTGGGAAGTTTCTTAAGGAATAGCCACAAAGATTCGAATTCTAAGTGGCAAGATGTTTTTGTTTTGTTTTGTTTTTGAGACAGAGTCTCATTTTGTCACCTTCGGTAGAATGCCACGGCACAGAATCATAACTCATAGCAACCTCAAATTCTTGGGCTTAAGTGATCTTCTTGCTTCAGTTTTTCTATTTTTTTAGTAGAGATAGGTTTTTTTAGTAGAGATAGGTTCTCGCTCTTGCTCAGGCTGCTCTAGAATTCCTGAGCTCAAGCAATTTACCCACCTCAGTCTTGCAGAGTGCTAGCATTGGAGGTGTGAGCCACCACACCCAGCCAAAGCAGTAAGATTTTTAAGATTGGCTTATGTAATAGTAATAAGTTATATAATAATAAGTAATTAATATTAGTATTTCGAAGAAAATTATTTCACCAAGGTGAGCATCACTCGTGCAAAGTACTTTAGAGGATGTTGAAGTTGACTGATTATTTGCAAGTTATTAACACCAAGAGAAAGACTTGGTTGAATTCCTTTGAGCTACTGCTGGTGGATCAAAGATTACTGATTATTCCACATATGCTGAGTATTCACCAAGAGCTAATTTTCTTTTCAAAGGTGTATCAACTGTATCAGCAATATGTGTGTCTTCAATGGGCATACTATTTACTACACACGTACAACACAGCACATCCTCATTATTTATGTGGATAAATAATGTGTTTGTGAGAGTGCCTCCTCACTGGAATTTATCTGTAACCTCCAAATCAGTACTCTGGTCATTTCACAGCCATCTGAGGATGTGCAATTCCTTGCACTCGGACATGCGTGTTCTCAACCGAGGTTGAACTAAAAAACAATCTGCCCATGTGTTTGAGTTCTCGTACTGTAAACGCACCTCTTTTTATTGTCTATTTAGTGCTACATCTTTTTCACTTTTGTGCTTTTGGTGAATTCATTGTTTACAATGGCCCTGAACATAGTGCGGAGGGACCGAGGTACTGTCTGGTGTTCTCAAGCCAAAGAACCCTGTGATTTGCATTATAAAGAAAATTACATGCAAGGGGAACTTCATTTATCTAACACAAATATCAGGCATGAGTTATGGTGCTCAGGGCATGAGTTCAATGTTAATGAATCAACAATATATATTAAATAAAGTATTTAGACAGAAACACACATAAAACAAGGTCGTATGTTTATTCATTGATGAAAATGTTGTAACCAAAAGTTTGTGGAAACCTAATGCTGTGTGTCCCTTAAGGTTAATGGTTCAGTATTCACTTATTCAGTATCCATAAAGATTTATAGAAATTAACTGCCAGGAATTATATATGCGTGTGTGGGTGGGGGGATGGGTGGGTGTGCACATGCATGGATACATATGCACACACACTAAATCTTAGTCTTGTCATTTGAGATATATCCATGAAAATACTTGACATTAAATAAAAGTCTTTACAGATTTATATATTTCAACTATAATCGTGTGAACATCAGGCTTATGTTTATTACTTTTATAATAGCTCTTAACATTTCCATTGCAGAGGGATACTTTCTAAATCAGAAAACTAAAGTCAACTTGTTTTTAAAGCCTTAATTGAAGCAAATTATTTCATTATACTTTTTTCTAATTTATACCACCACCATTACCAAGATACATATGGAAATCACAGGTGGACAGCTTGATAGAAACAGTACAAATAAGTAGATATGTGTTATTATGTGAGTGAATTTTCACGCAGAAAACACAGGTATGCAGAAATGAAGTTTAGTTTTAGTAAACAACTTTAATTTCTCTTTACCCACAAGCTACTCTTTGGGCAATAGCTTAATATTGCTACGCCTACATACATTCAGCCTCAGCAGGACACAAACTGAGGATTTAGGAAATAAGTTCTGTCAACTTAAGGAAAATATCTTTTTACCCTTCCCTGTTCCTTGGGATAATATCTAAGTTCTGTAAGGACATCGCATCAGTCTGGAGGTGGCTTTTGTTATCTGTAATATCCTGTTATCTCTGACCTCCTCTGAGCTATAATCAGCGTGTTACCTCCCCAGTTTGGCACTGGGGTTCACTAAAGCTCGTGGTCCAATCATGATCTCTGGTTGCATCCTTATCCTCTGCATCCTTATCTTTTGAGTCCTAAAGTCATTTTGGTTTTGCTGCCTGGTTTTTGCTCTCAGAGCCCAGAAAACCTTGGCTACTGTCTTCATCTCAGTTTTGCATGCATGGGCTTCACCAAGCTGCTGATGTGAGTACACCTGTAGACCAGCTTTTGACATTCTACAAAGCTTGTCCTTCAATGCTGCCCTAGTTATAAGACACTAGCTTGCCATGACATCCTTAAGAAATACGTTGACATAAATTAAAAAAAAAAAATGACAATATCAAGTGCTAACAAGAATCCCAACAACTGGAATTCAGAATGGTTCAGACCCACTGGAAAACAATTTGGCGGTTTCTTATTAAGTTAACCATACAATTACCATATAAGTTGCCATTTTCACACCTAAATATTCATTCAAGAGAATAAATATAGAGAAATAAAAATATTAATAGTTATCTACCAAAGACTCATACACAACTATTCACATAACTTTATTCTTAATGACTCTAGACTGAAAATAATTTAAATTTCACATATGATGGATGGATGAAATATTGTAGTATATATATAATAGAATACTACTGAGCAACAACAAGGAATGAAATACAGAAAAAAGCAATAGCATAGATGAATCTTAAAAACACTAGGACTTGCAAAAGTAGTTAGACCTAAAAGAATACATACAGAATGATTCCATTTATATAAAACTAGGAAAAATAAATCTAATTTAAATGGACAGGAAGCAGACTATTGGATGGCTGGGGCTGAAAGTGTTGACAGAGTTGACTGGTAAAAAGGCAAGGGGACTTCCTGGGGTGAGATAGATATTCTATACCTTCATTGTGATGGTGGTGACTACTCATTGTGGCTATTCAACCTTAAGGACATATCCCAATATGAAATTATTCCTCTACAAACTTCTGAAATCCTTTGGGGTATGAGTACAAGGCACATTACCTTAATCACTGGATGAGTGTCTACAATAGCCCATTAGACTTTTGTATGCTTGGGTATCCTCTACATGGTTGGAAGCTTGACCCTTCTGCAAGTTAGGAGAGATGAGAGACAGTGTACCCCCTGCCCTGGAAGGACTGCCATCGGTGCATAACAGTTCCATATTAGGACATTTGTTTCTTCATGACTAGTTTCAATGTGGGCAATGTTATTCTTAACTTGGCTATGATAATATGTATTACATACAGCTCTTATATGTTGATCCCAAATATCATTACCACATATGTTGACTCTGCTACCCCCACTCAGAGGAGGTTGTAGGTTGTACAGATGTGCAACAAAGGTAATTCTTGTGTGTTGACATTCATATAGTTTCGTGGCCATCAGAAGGACCTGAGAGTCATAACACACTATACAACTGGACATAATAATTTTGGAGTTTTCAGCCAGTGGTAGGTAATGCTGAAAGGGGGAAGAATAGAGATAAGATGGAGGTCTGAATAATGCCTGTATTTGAAAGCCTGGCAGAGCAGAAAAAGCTCATGAAGGAAACGAAGATGGAATGGTCAGGAGAGTGGTCACATGTCCTGCAATGCCCTATAAGAGCTGGGTTTTCCCTGTTTCTTCAGACCCTTCTATCACTCAGCTCACACCACACTGGTCTTCTCGATATGAGGCATGATTGATCTTGAATTGGACTCTTTGCATTTGCAGTTACCTGTCTTTCCTGATAATCATAATCCTTCAAGTCTCAACTCAGAAAAGACACCTCTTCAGAGAAGCCTTTCCTGAGAACCCTAAATAAAAAATAGGCTTTCCATTATTGTCCTATCAAAGTATTCAATTTTATTTTCTTCCTAGCACCCACCACAGTCTGAATTTATTTAACTCACATATTTCTTTGAAGCAAAATTGCCTATTTTTTCCTACACTGCAATGTAGACTCAGTGAGAGCCAAAACCTTATCTTTCATCTTTACATAGATTTTCCCAGGGCCTAGGCCTGTGCCTCCCACATAATGAATGGTCAATAACTATTTCTTGAAGGATCAAATGACAAATATTTCAAGTCAAGGAACAAAATGCAAAGAGAGCTTTAAGGAGGGCAACTGGCAACAGTATCAAATACAAAAGAAAAATCTAATAAAATTAAGAGGTATCCATTGAATTTCACACAATCCCTGTCCTTAAACAGCTTTTGGCACAAAGCACAGATCCTGGAAATGTACAAGTCATTTTAAAGCAGCATACAACAATATGATGTAAATGGTACACGAGTGTGGAGGCATCAAATGAGTGACATTACAAATACTTTTTAATTTACTCCCAGCATAAAAGCTCAGAGGTTTACTCTGCTCTGGTCTTACGCCACCCACTCATCGCTCTGGGAATGGGGAAAATGGCACTATTATCCAGTATTGTTAGAAGCAATGGCTTTGGTGCCTGTTGGCTTGTAAATATTTCAGTCATGTCTGTTTTTGAGAGGGTGAAGTGCGACTCTTTCAGCTCTTATTACTCTAAGGTTATGTGGTGACTGTTGATCGTATTTGTCAGTTGTAAAATTTTGATCAGCTTCATTTTAGAAAGAGATCACTCACAGAAATTTGTGATCATCAATATGAAAGAGAAGTTTTTGCATTAGAAACAGTCACTTGAACATTATTATTCAGCTAGATAATAGGTTTTGATTGCTTAAATATGTCACTTTTTTATAGAGCTTAACAGGTCTTCCATCTGCCTTTATAAATTATTTAATGGTAACATCTCACACTATGGGTGATTCTGCATGGGCAGAGGTGGGGGAAGGGGAAATCTGGTCTTCAGTGTCATTTGCCCTGTGGGCATCTTTGAAGACATTCATTGTCTTATCTGATTCTCAACAATCTCTGTTATAAAGGCTGCAACATTGTCCAATCTGGAGCACAGCTGTTAGTCCACCTGGGTCGCCATGGAGATATGCCTTCTTCTAGTATGGATAGTTCAGGTCTAGTGGTTCTCTTACTGTCTCTGAGCCACCTTGGCCAAAGTCAATCCTTTCTTTTCCTCTGACATAGTGCAGAGTGGGAAATTCTGATATTTTCCAAGGATTAGCATTCCCGCATTCCCTCCCCCCCCCCCTTAGGTTTTGCCTCCTTTGGTTCAACCTGTATTCCACAAACTTCTGAGGATCTTGCCCCCCTACCTTGGACTTGACCTAGGAGTATGGACAATGCCCCATCCCTTGGGGACACACTGAAGCCCATATCTTCACTGCATTTCCTTTGTTCTGACTTCTGCCAGCATCTAATGAACACTGTTTTCTAGATTGGCCAGGAGAAACTAGGAAAAGCTGTGTGCTTCATCATGATACCTTATCCTAAATCTTTTGCTATGTATGACTTCTTTCCAGTTTTTGCCTCATTGTTTGGGCTTATGAATCCCAAAGCCAAGAAGTGACTACTTTTCCCTTTGTTTTCTGCTGTCATATCCTTTCCTCTGAAAAAAATAGATGGGAACAGCCGAGCTGACTAATCAGACAGTAAGAGACTTTTCAGGATGTGTGGGTGGGGATCATGCTGGCTAATATTTTACCATTATTATTCCATCCCTCAATTAAGTGTCAACTTTTTATTTAAAAATGAGAGGTACAAGTAGCCACACCATGCAATTTCCATTTCAGTGCCTCATGTTCTCCTATCCACGTATTAGTAGAAGGGTTAATAAGAATTCAAAAGGGAAATTAAGGTAGTAAGGTAGCACAACAGACATTAGAGATCTTTAATTCTTGGATTTTCTCTGATTCCATTACTGATATATTCTTTGTGTTCTTGGTATGTGAATATTTGCAAATCTAATGTCTCCTCCATCCCTTGAAGAAATGATACAGAAATACATAAAGTACACAAAGATCCATATTTGGCAAATTTCATTTCCAATCTATCTTGGCAGCACTATCTTCCCAACTCTGAAAGCTTAACCTTCAATGCATACACATACACATACATACATGTACACACAGACACAGAAGCACACAATCCTGGAGGGTCATTTGGATTAACAAACTGTTCTTTTATAGAGCTGTAGGAAAGGTACCCTTTATCAATTGTTTGTTTTCAAAGAAGTCCAAGTTTGGAGGTTTAAAGGACAAAGAAAGCAAGAGGAAAAAGAAGAAGAAAAAAAGCAACAGGAAATATGTGCCAGAATGGATCCAACTCTACTCTCCTGTGATTTCCACTTATTCCTTTACCTTCAGTACAAGGTCTAGCTCACACTGCACTTGGATCACTTGGGAAACTGAGCTGTGAACAGTTTAGAGAACTGGTAAAGAATTCTAGAATGATGAAGAAAAGTTGGACAATAATGGAGAATAGGAAAATGATGGGCGTTTTATTTTTTAGAGGATCACATATTTCAACAGAGAAGCTTTGGGATCTATGTTAGAGTTGGGAGAACATCCCCAGTTCTACAGACTCAATGTATAGCTGTAAACATTGAAATTGGTGGCCCTTAGGAACCACAGAAGCTGAGCTTTTAGAGTAAATTAGTAATTATCATTCTACTCAATAAGACCTTAATACTGAGCTATCGTTTTTATTATGGTTAATACATTATGACAGGTTATAATGCACTTAAATAATTTCTGGTATTTGTGTTTATGGTCTTGACTATAAGCTCCTTGGGGGAAATGGTTGTACTATTTATTTCTTAGATTCCTTCTACAAATTTTGTATGTTTGGCTCACATAAAGAACTTGAAGTATGCCAATTAATACTTCTTTCCACTGAGGCTTATGTACAATTTGTACATAAACCTCTCCCCCCCACACACACAAGTTGTCTTTAGTATATCTGATGTATCCCTCTGACTAATTTGTAAGCTTACTGGAGGCAAGCAGCAGACTTTCTACTGATTTTCACTTTCCTATCATGCCTAGTAGAGTGGTCATAGACACAGATGCACTCATGAAATACTCATTAATGATTGAGTGGTGACTAGAAATTTCCTTGAGGTTCTGGTTCTGGGAAATAAAAGTTTTAGTTGGCTCAAACAGACCTAGAATAGTAAAGCATCTTTAGATATCTTAGTGGTTCTGATAATTTCACTAACACAGGTCTTATATTCATTAGAAATTGTTTGGCTTGTGGTAACAGAATACCTACTCATATTTGCTTTCCCCAAATAAACGAATGAATAAACAAATTTAACAAAATTAAATGTATTTAATCACAAAGTGACAAGTCCATGAGCACTAGACCAGTTCCATCTGTCTTCTTTGCTGGTCTCTGTTTTTCTACATATTGCCTTCTTATTAACATAGACTTTTCCCTCATGGTGCTTTTGGTGACTCAGATTTCCCTCTTGCTGTTCTAAAATGTCCCAGGGCTGATCTTTGATCACTCTGATTGCCTGAGTAAGATCTTCTTCCATGAACTTGAACCAATTCTTCTGGTTGAGGAGTTGTGATATTGACATCATCCAGGTCTGGGTTACTTGCTTATCCTATACTCAGGCGTTAAGCTCAGCTAGACTCAAATTGACACTGGGGTAGAATCTTTCTCTAGTGCAAAATTGAGGTCTTGTTTCCAACAGAAGGAGAATGGTTGTTGTATAGGCAAAAGCCACAGTTATCTCAAAGACCTTATCTTTTTAGTTTTTTCCAAATGGAGTCTAGAGTTAAAGAGATTTTCCTACTAAAAAATTCATTTCCTCATTTTCTGTTCATCAAAAAATTAATATTTCTTTTATGACTTGAAATGAATCCAATATACTTATAGACCAACTGACCAACAAAACAACCAACCAACCAACCCACAAACCAACAAAACACCTGGATGTTGTAAATTGCATTTGTGGTTCTCTTGGGCTTTTTGATAAATTGGAAACAGTTTTGGGCCCATCAATCCTGTCCCTACTTTCTCTATCATCACAGAAGCCTAGACTGGAAAGAACCCCTGATGTTTGCTTTCACAAGGCGGTTTTAGCCCTAACTGTATTTCAGAATCACCAGGTGTTATCGGGAAATATTGATGTCCAGGTTTCATGCTCAGAGGTTCTTATTTAGTGGATCTGGAGGAAGAACAACACATTGGAATTTTTTTTGAAAACACTTGATAGATTCTAATGTGTGGCTAGGATTGGGAATCTCTGCACCCTTTTTATTGACTTTAAGGATATCCATAAAACAAGAATTACAATGAACACAGTGCTACCCGGATGTAGCTCCAGACTTCTACCATAAACAGCTGCACCATTCACTCCAGGTGTATCTCTCCCTCTGTCCATCACACCTCTGCAAAATCCAGAAAATACAACTGTAGTCACTGCAGAGAAGTTCACAGAAAGATTGACACCAAAGAAGTGTTTTTTCTTTTGCTCATGTGCTAATTTTCTTTTCACATTTATAAACAGTGACTGGTTTACATTTTGGGCAGGGTTGTGCTTCTGAGTTAATATGCATTGTAAGTGCCAGTTAAGCAAAGTTGCCCCAAGAACTTTAGTATTGTCTGTGGCTTAGAGGTCACTCATTATGGCTTACGAGGTTAAGTTGGAGTTTTGATCTTGCCTTTTTTTCTTTTCTTGCAGAATGCTATTATTTTTCCTTAATTAATTAAATGTGTTCCTCTAAGAAGGTATAGGCTGTACCATGAACAATTCTATCATATAATTGAATATGCACCTGTCTACATTTTAAAGAAATTTAGGAATAAGTAACAGTGAAGCAGATCCCATCAATGTTGGTACTGAAAAGGGGGTACTACATTTATATAGAGTAGAAGCCACAGAAAATGTAGAAAACCATAGACTACACATGATATGTCTAAACTTGGAAGTATCAATAGCATATTATCAAAACATATTTATGCTATGATCTGATGAAAATATTGGTATGGCTATATCTCTAATAGATGTATGTTCTGAGGATGTAGGAAAAATTGGATTTAAAATATTCTGTTTCATTATCTCCACAAATCATCAAAATTTCATTATTCTGGCATAAAAACAACGTATCTGAATTTTTTTTCCCCTCAGTTGCACCTAAACATCTGATTTTAGGTTTGGAAAATCATAACATAAAAATAGAGCAAATAAGTCTTGTAGGAAAGTATAATCACTAAAATTTAGGAGTGATCTTCTGTTTTCTCTTGAAAGAGGCCACTGAGCTGTCTTATGTGTTATGAGAGGATTACGCAAAATTAAAATTCTCGAGTAAATGAAGCCATATTTGAATTTTCTCAATCTCACAGTTCAAACCTTACAACCTAGCACAGCTAACATTCTAATTAAGTCCACAAAAATTGAGTCAAAGGGAAATTTAGCTTTTGGAATTGATGTATAAACTGAAAGATAACTCATGAATTGCTAATGATTTTGGTTTAAATTTTATTACTTTTGGCCAGAAGCATTATAAGATTTACATGGTAAGAAGGAGATACAGTATAGTCTCCGAAATGATTTATGAAAATTAAAATAGAACAAAATTGGGAAGAGGTATTGAATGTAAGCACTGGTAGTGTTTCAGAGGGGATATCCTAAAACAACTGACCAGGTCAATAAAAATTGTTTTTCTCTGATGTAGAGAGTATTTGATATTTAGCTATGTTATATACAATAATCCAGCATTGGAAGTTAGCAAAGTCTGAGGTCACAATGAGATAGGGAATAACTGTGAATTTCAATTAAATCTCAGGACCTGACTCAAAGAAGCAACGCCTTGTTTATTTAAGATGCCTATGTAAGATGAATCCTCCCAATAAAAAACACTAATGTCAAAGAGTTCCAGTTGCTCCACACAGTCACCAACATTTGGTATTATCAATCTTTATAATTTTAGACATGTTAGTACAAGTATAGTAGCATCTCATCATGGTTTTAATTTGCATTTCTCTGATGACTAATGATATTTAGCATTTATTCATGCGCTTTTTATGCCATCTGTTTATCTTTTTTTGTGGAAATATCTGTTCAAATCTTTTGCCCATGTTTTTATTGGGCGTTTGAATTCTTATCATTGAGTCATAAAAGTTATTTACATATTCAGATGCAAGTCCTTTTTCACATGTATGTATTGTAAATATTATCTCTCGGTCTGCTGCTTGTCTTTTTATTTCCTTATTGCTGTCTTTGGAAGAATAGAAATTTTTAACTTTGATGATGTCTTATATACAATTTTTTTCTTTTATGGTTTATGCTTTTGGCATCCCCTCTAAGAATTTTTTACCTGTTCTTAGATTGAAAAGATTTTCTCCTGGCAGTTCCATGGTTAAAAGCATTTTGAAAAACTATGTGGAAGATTTTTGTTGTTTTCATTAAGGATTTGTGGTCAGCCATGGTGGAGTGCAGTGACCCTTCACAGGTGGGATAGTGGCTCATTGCAGTCTTGACTTCCTGAGCTTCAGCAATTCTCCTGCCTCAGACTCTTCAGTTGCTGGGATGACAGGATACATCACCTTTCTCAGATGAAAAGTTTTTTAAAACTTAAATGTACACTTATCAAATAACATGGGAATTCCTCCAGTAGTTGTTTACCCAAAAGACATAAATATGTTATGTCCATAAAAAGATCTGAACACAAATCTTCATGACATCTTTCTCCACAATGCTTTCACATGGAAATAATCTCAATGACCATCAACAGGTAAATGGATAAAAATAGGAGATACATATATACAATGTGGTATATGCATACACAGCAAAAGAAAGGAACAAACTACTGAAATATGCAATGACGGGGATTAATCTTAAAACATTATGCCAAACAGAAGGAGCCAGATACAAAAGAGTACAAACTGTATGATCCACATACATAAAAATTATACAACAGGAAAAATGAATAATTTATAGTGACTAAAAAATAGATCAGTAGTTGCCTGTTGTAGAAGTGGGGGAAGATTTGACTGGGAAGAGGCACAAGGAAACTTTGTGAAATCATGGTAATGTTCTAGGTTTTGATCATGATGTGGTTATACAGCTGTGTACAAGCATCAAAATTCATCAAACGGTACACATTTCAATGCACTTTAAGATATGTAAAATCAGAAAAATTTGATTAAATTTTTATGAAAAAGTATTAAAACTTACTGCAGGGTTGACCAGTAAGTGCATACCTAAAGGAAAGCCATACTGACTGATTTTTAAAGTGTGATTATTGGTAGACATCGCAACTCTTAAACCTCTAGATCATTACATTCCCATTTACATTTTAAAGTCAATCATTTTCCTTAATGAAAATTTGAAAAATCCAGAAAAGTCAAAAAGATAAAAACGTTACTATTGTCTCAAAAATTGAATCTTTTTGCTAGGCTTTGTATTTTTTCTTTTTTATAGCTGTAATTACACTCTTCATATAATATTTAGTCTGCTTACTTCATTTAACATTGTAAGAATTTTCCCAAAGAATTCCAAGTTTGTTTTTTTTTTACAAATAAGATTTTGATAGAGAAATGTACATTGTATATCATTTAAAATCATCCTCTACTTCTGAACACTTTTCTTTCTAATTTGCTATTGTATTCCCCCCTCCCCCATCTAATACTATACTGATTAGCATACAACATTTCTTCATTGAGGATTATTTACTTAGGACAGATTGCGAAACACCTTGATCAAAGGGTAATATAGTCAAAATTATTCTTGTAACCAAAAGATTAAAACTTGCCCCTTCTGCATGGCTTTTTTCCTTTGGTTTTCATTCTAGAAAATCTTATATTCTTTTTACATTCCAATTAATTATTGTTTTTTGAGGCAGGGAGCTAAAGAGAAAGAAGATTTTCACTTACTCTCTGAATGTACTGCATTGCCTGAATTAGCCTCATCTATCTGTCAAAGTGCCCAGAAACCATGATGATAGGAGCTGTGGAAATAGATATCTAGCATATGGGAACCTGCTTATAATTTCTTGCTCACAGCATTTATCCCACATACAGCATTTATCTTTAAAAGAGCAAGACTAATGAACCCGTATGTATTGTTTTCTACTTATAGCATATCCTCATTTGAAATACATCCCATGAAAAATAAAACTCTGCTAATGAGTAAGAAATTGCAATCTTTTAGAGTGAGTAGTGTCATAATGCCTGGGCATAATTCTTACTTTTGCCCCTGACCTTACTGGGTCCTTCTTTTTTTTAAAATTATTTTATGTTATTTTTAAGAAAACTTATTGTCTTTAAAAAGCTTTGGCCATCTCTGACCTAAAGTACTATGTAACTACACCTTTCAATAAAATTTAATCTTGTTTCAAGAAAATTTGGATTGGCCAAACAGATTACTAAGGAGATGTCCATTTGGGGTAATTATTTTTGCATTGATGAAGGATTCACAATAGTATTCCCAGAAATGTTGAACTCCTCCTGTGAATTACAACTATGGTTTAATTGATAAAAATTCAGATTATAATCAACTCATTAAGAAATTCATCTGTTACTAAATGATGAACAACATAAATAGTGGTTAAGCTCTGTCCTTAAAAGCTGTATATGTGGGGGAAAGTTGCATCATTTATATAAGTCTTAATTTTATCCTCTATAAAATAGACAATGAAGCAACTTGCCTCAGTTTTTTGGTGAAATCTCCATGAGATGATGCATATAAAATGTATACCTCGTATATTGTGACTACTCAGTAATACTTAGAATTGTAGCTGTATTTATGGGGAAGGCAGTATCTAGGAACAGTTCTGCCACATCTCACAATTCTGCTTGGCTTCTTCTTATTCTCTATTCTTTGAATTCTAATTCTTGGAGTTAGAGGGTAAACTCTAGCTTTACTCTCCATTCCCCTCATTTTCTTTCAAATCTTGACATACCTTCTGGGAGATAAACAGCCCTTATACTCTCCAATAAATGTCCCCTTCACTACTTGGATTAAAACCCAGCTTCTCTCTGATGATCTCACTACTCAGAAGCCCACTATGTGGAGAGGTGTTTGTTTTTTTTTTCCCCCTTAGTATAGTCAGTCCTTCTAGACCTGGAGGAGATGGATGTAACTGTTCTCCTCTATACCTCTACAATCTTTACAGCAAGCTTCTCTCTTCCGCATCTTTGAGATTCAATCCTAGATAGACTATCATCTTCTTTCTGTGACCATAATTTACAGACCTCCTCCTAACCACTTACCTTCTTTCCTTAGAACTTGACCTCTGTATTTTCATTTCCTTCTACACTCCTGTCATCATTCTTAGGAACTTGGCTTCTTAGTGTCTTCATTGCTCTTTGCAATGGCCTTTCCATCTCCACTCACTCCATAATCTCAAGTGCATGTCTTTCTCTCTAACCACAACTTCCCACTATTCTGGTACTTCCCACTCCACGACAGTCAGTCCAGTGGTCCCTTTGCTTATTCATAATGCTTTAGCTCATTTCTCCCATCACTCCCTTTCCTTCCTAGCTTAGCTATCATGACCCATTCTTGTAATTTCTTCCTTCCAAATATTCTTAATTCTCTTGTCCTCATTCCCTCTGTTGTACAAACTTTACAAAATTCCAATCTTGGTTTGACCTTTTCTTGCCTTTTCTATTCCTGTACACGAAGAACAACAAAGATGAGAAAAACAATCAATATATCAGACATCAAATGGCTTCTGAACACTACTTCACAATTCCACATTTCAAAAATTAAGCACTGGCTGGGCACAGTGACTCACGCCTGTAATCCTAGCACTCTGGGAAGCCGTGGAGAGTGGATCACCTGAGCTCAGGAGTTCGAGACCAGCCTGAGCAAGAGTGAGACCCTGTCTCTATTAAAAATAGAAAAACTAGCTGGGTGTTGTGACAGGCACCCGTAGTCCCAGATGCTCAGAAGGCTGAGGCAAGAGAATCTCTTGAGCCTAAGAGTTTGAGGTTGCTGTGAGCTATGGCATCACATCACTCGACCCAGGGAGAGAGAGTGAGACCCTGTTTCAAAAAACAAACAAACAAACAAACAAAAAAACAAGTTAAGCACCATATAAATAAGAAAGACCTCCAAATAAAAGTTTGAACATGATACTTTAATGTTGGAGTGAAAGGAAATCTCTGTATTTCCTGAGGGAAACCTTGTTGTGTCAGGCCTGTACTTTATGAACCCCGGATGTACTTGAGGTTACTGGCTCCATATCAGTCAGGGAGAGGTCAGTACTATCATGCTGAAGTGGACTGGAAACAAGACAGGACTTCATCTCTTTGTTGTTCCCAGTTTTTTGGATTTCTGGGATGAGTAACATTTGAAAAGTGGAGGAGCATCATAGAGTGGCTAACTTTCTATTTTACCAAATAAGGGGTGTAGGAAAAGTAAACATAACCTACTATTAGAAGAGACGAGTATTTCTAATAATAAGAGTGAGGAAATACTCTTAGAATAAATAAGTATAATTTACTATGTATATTGTATATAATGTGAAGATCTCACTATATATGTATTTTTTCTTTTCTATTTTGGTGTACTGTGTGCCAGTGAAAACTCCATCAGAGATTTGTTCTGGCATGTGGAGATCAGCGTTCCATCAGACAGTTTAAAAAAACTGTCATGTGTGATTCAGATTACCAAATTGTATATTCCACTTACAATTTTTACAATATTCCATTTACAATTCCATCATCTATTTTTCTACTTCTTTCTGACCATGAACCTTCGGTAAAGTTCGATACACATATTTGTGCTTCACCTCAGTAAAAAAAAGAAATATCACTCCACATCTGGGACCAATAGGCTGTGTAAAACCATGCTGATGTTAGCTATGATAATATTTTAGAGATCACAAAAAAATGTAAATCTTAGGAAGGGAATTCAAACTAAAGGTCTAGATGCTTATCACAAATAGAGAAGTCTCTTCTCAATATCTACTGGAGGTTTGTGGTTCAATTTCTTTAAAGGAGCTGATTTCACTAGTAGACCTTTGCTGTATTCCTGGAATTGCCTTTTTGGGATTCCCTAAAAAGCAGAAAGGAGTACCCAAGACACCCCAAGTTGTCCTCACACCCTAAACACTAGAGAAGAGTTCCTGAAACAATTTAGCCTCCCCTGACTTCTTTGAAAGGTGCATCGAAAGATCCCACTGGCCATCTTGCCTCCAAATCGTTGGGCTGTGCCTATCTCAGATGCATGGTCAACAGATCGTACACAGTCCACCAGATGAAACCTGGCAGAAGAGCCCTCAGTGCGAGAACATTGGTCTGTTAAAAGGCAGTGGTATAAAGAGGAAAGGTCCCAGGCAAGGAGAGGAGCGGCAACTCCTCAGTGGGCATGTATTAGGTGCCACCATGTCCATGCATCAAGGTATGTGATCGTTTCTAGTGTCAGAAAGGTCAACTCCTTTCCTAGACTACTGCCAGTTTAGCTAAAAGGTACGGTTCAGGGCAGCCAGGGCTTTGCACCTGTTTTGTTCTTCACATTTCCCAGATCAGTCAAATGGAATTGTTGAGGCTGCATCCCCCAAATAATTTCCACTGGGCTCTTTCCAGACAAGCTCAAAGTGGATATATTGAGAAAACCTTAAACACAAGTCTCCATCCAGAAGCAGCATTTAAAAGTCTACTGAGATTAATGCTATAGAATTGGGCAAACAAACAAAAAAGATAAAACTAAAAAGGGAAAAGGCAAGTAAGGCTCTGGGAATTACAACTAATTTGTAGAACAGGCATCCTGTTTCTGCCACATAGTGCAGTGTGATCTGACGAGCCTGAGCAAATGTGGTTTTGGCTTTGCACTGCTGAGGCTTTTAACTGCATCATACTGAGGTGGACTGAAACTTCAAGGGCATCCAGTGACATACGTGTTTCGTCACCAGTCTGCCCACTCCTGCATTTATCAGTGAGCCAGTGCAGTGTGTGTGTATACATACATATATATAGATAGATAGATACATTTTTAACTTCACACCATGATGTCTGATTTATAATTTCCCGAGGGCAATATTTTTTTACAGCGACTGGCAGAATTTTTTGTTCTTCATTAGGCCTTTTATTAACCCACTGCCAGAGCTCTGTATCTAACCACTCCCAGTGTTTCAGTGATCATATTATCAGTAATAGCATATTTCCTCTGGGAGATATGAATACAGTCTATTGCAGGTGGAATGCTGGGAGGAAGCAGGAATAGAGTGGAGTGTTCACATTTCTGCCTGTACTCTGACTTTGGACTCGCCCTGCTAAACTTACAGATGTTGCTGACTACAGGCTTGGATAGTTCCTTAACTTTATTAACAGCAGCAACTTAATTTTTTCAGAAAGTTTTATAAACCTGACACCCGACCCTGTGAGAAGTAGATTTGATCACACACATGGGGGCTCAGATTCCTGAGGTTTAGAAAACTTGTGGACACAGACCAGCTTGCAAAGAAAGCCACACCATGAGGTAGTTCCTTCCTGTGGGGCTGAAGAATTCAGACGAAAGGCAGCACAAAAGCCTAAAGCCTAATTATTATCATCACTACTCTCCCCTTTAAAGAGAAAGAAGTGGTCTCAATTACAGGGCTAGCAGAATAGCAGAATACTTATGAAGTCTTCTGGTCTCCTCTTTGTTTGCCTTTAGTCAGGACTATGTATCCAAACATCTGAGTGAGAAGAGAGTAGTTTGTTTCTAAAAGATTTTCAGGAAAGGGAAGTCCCAGAAGTTTCCTTGGTATGATATTTAGGCACCTTACAACATTGACCTTGAACATGAACGTGTTCTAGCAGAATGTACTTGAACATGAACATGTGCTAGCAGAATGTACTTGAACAAGTCATTTAATCTCTTGGAACCTCATTTGTCAAGTGAAAATTCTAATAATGACCTGTGGAACGTTATTGTTGTGAAGATCAAGCTAAGCAACCCACTTCAAAGGAATTTTCAGTTGTGAAGTGCCACACCATGATAATCATCTAAACTTAGTTTTCCTAATGTAGAACCTCTGCAAATTAAATACAATTAACAAAATATGTTGAGTACCTTAGCAGAGATGAAAAACCAACTGGCCTTCTCCCCCATTCCTATTATCTTACATTGAATAATACAAAGAAAAAAGTTTGAAGAACACACGTTCTGCAATTAAGACTTAAAATATTAATGTCCCTATTGTTGGATATCCTTTCAATTGCTCAACTCTGGTTTCCATGCTATCTGAATTATAATACAAATGAATAAAGAAAATAATAGCTTTACCCTACTGCCTGGGACCTTGGCTACTGCAGCATCCAAATCTGCTTTTGTAAGATCTTCTTTCTGTAAGTTAACCAGAGCAATAGACTGAGACTTATCTCCCTGAGTATTTGGTGCCTTCTGATGATGACGTGAGATTTCATCCCTTACTATGTAATTCTATATTATTTACCTTTTCCCACTGAGATACTGCCCATCATGGAGGGAATTGGTCAAAATTGAAGTCTCTTGGGTTTGGATAATATTTTTCTCCATTTTTTCCCCTCCCATAGATAGTTAATTGTACTTTGCAGAGACCAATGGCCTGTGGTCTGAACAAAGTTCTCAGATGTATTCAGAAGATCACTACTTAAACATTAGTCACTCACAGTTAAAAAGAAAGGAGAAAGAGAGGAAATGGGAAAGGAACATTTGACTCACTAGTTTTGGGTTAGCTGGGCTTTAGATGCAAGCACTCTATGTGATCCGGAGTGACTAACAATTTTCATCTGAGAGGATACGGCATTAGGTGCCTGAAACTGGTTAACATCTCTTTTCCATCTGGCTCATGACTCCTAGTGCTTTACAATATTTAGTTTGGCCAAAAAGGCCCAGTGAAGGCAAAGAGGAAGCTCAGTTTTCAAAGCTTACCTTGACACCAAGTGGAAATCCTCTTCACAAATCATGAGCAACATAAAAGAGCTTCTACTTCACTAGTTGAATTTAACAATCCTAAAGCTAATACATTTTTAAAAGGATTCTGCCCCTTTTCTCAAATGGCAAGTCTATCTTCAGATCCTTGACCATACAAGAAAATCATGATGCTAATTTCAAAGAAGAAATTGTGACAATCCTCTAATGAAGTTAGATAGCAATATGTTTACTTGTCATCCACTTAAAAATTATTCAAGTCCATTCTTTGTGCTAGACGCCATGCCAATCACTTCTTACACATTAGCTTGTTTAATTTCTACAATAAATCCAAAAGTTGGGTACTACTATCAATTTCGTCATAGGCTCAAGAGGCTGGATAACTTGTTCATGATTACATGGACATTAACTAGGGGAATCAGGATTTGACTTTTTTTTTTTTTTTTGAGACAGAGCCTCAAGCTGTCACCCTGGGTAGAGTGCTGTGACATCACAGCTCACAGCAGTTTCAAACTCCTGGGCTCAAGCAATTCTCTTGCCTCTGCCTCCCAAGTATAATAGCTGGGACTACAGGCGCCTGCACAATGCCTGGCTATTTTTTGGTTGTAGTTGTCATTGTTGTTTGGCGGGCCTGGGCTGGATTCGAACCTGCCAGCTCAGGTGTATGTGGATGGTGCCTTAGCCGCTTGAGCCACAGGCGCTGAGCCAGGATTTGACTCTTTTCTGTTGCTCTCTAAAGCTTTCTTTCTTAATCACTTCAATAATACCACCTCCCAGAAGAGTTAAGTTATAGAAGACAGATGGAGTAGCAGAAGCAAGTTTTGCTGTCTAATTCCTTTGTTCTCTTAAGAAGTCATACAGAATCACTGCCACACCACTACACCCTTCCCAAAGAATGCCCTAAAATATTTGTTTTACCCAAGGCTCTGGTTGTTGCTTTCCACTTGTGCCACTAGGTGGCTCAGTGTGGAGTGACCTCCCTTCTGAGTGTGAATTCCCAGAGGTAAGAAAAGGTGAAGGAACAGATTGCCTTTTCCTGTCCTATTGGATGTCACTAGCACTCAAAGAACAAAGAGCCACACCTTGGCTGAAAGCTTAAAGTTGTACTTACTGGACTCAAAGGGAGACTCATTTGAAGCTGACCTCAAATTTCCATTGGGAATCTTTGTAAACACCTTTAGCTTCAAGAGACCAAATACTCACTGATAAATCTTTCTTCAAGTGCACGTATAAATCCAGAAGGAGCTTATAAAATTTTAAGGAAAGAAGTTTGTGGCTTGATTAAAAAGCACACACCCCCCCCCCCCCCCCCCAAGAACCAGGCTGCCAGTAGGAAACACCTGGGAAGGTGAAAAGCCCCTCAAGCAGTAGATGACAGAGTTTGTAAAGAATGTCGAGGTTTACTCAGTTGTGATCTGACTTGCTCCCTGCCTACCTCCCCCAGCCCCCTCCCCGTACCTCCACCTTCAACCTTTGAAAGATGAATCTTTTCAGAAAGGAAATTCTGTTCAGGCTGTGGAAGGGTACCATGGGGTTTGCCCGTTTCTGAAGCCGAAATGAACTTTTTCACCCCTTTTAAATATTTAAAAACAGAAAAATCTCCTGATACAGGCATATAGGTCATAAAGTGACAAAAAATATATCTGAGAATACATCTGCCTTTGAGATCAGAACTGCTGATGATACTCTGTCTGTTTTGATTTGCTTTACTGCTCAAATGTGAGCGTCACCAAAATTTGAGCACAAGGAATAATTCACAGACCCAGTGCATCAGGAAAGGGAGATCCCCTTGGGGTAAATGAAATTAATGTTCCTTCCTTCAAATGGGTGTCTTTAGGCTTATTTGGTCATCTTTTCCCCTGGAATAAGGGACAGATCAACTTAACTCATGCACACTGGGCACAAATGCTAGTTGAAGAGGATGGGGTAACTTTATAGATCCAAGTGGAGCGTAAGGATTTGGACAAAGAAAGGAAGGAAACTCACATATTTTCCATCCATTTGACAGTTTTGCCTTGAGCTCACCCTGTGCTGAGACCAGATCCTGTTCATCTATTTTATTTTTCTTTCTTTGAAGAAAGAGCAATCTGTGGACAATTAATTTCTTCCTACAAGGCTACATTTTGCATGATTTGTCAAGAGATATCTCTGATCAGTATGAGAGGATTTGGGGTAAAAGGAGCCTAGAAGAGCTATGATTGAAATTTTAAATCCATAATCATACCCCCTTAAGATTATCTTCCATACTTTATACAGGTCTTTAACCTCTAAATGACCAGTATGCATATTGATTGTACTGTAGGTAACAACCAACCCACTGTTAGAAATGGAATTCAGTCTTAATGTGTGGAACTCTTGCGTGTTAACTGAGGGGGGCTGGGACAGCAAATTCCTGCCTTGTAAACTGAGAAGCAGGGTGAGAGTGAGAACACAGGAAAGCACAGGAGGAAAGTACGGTGAGGAGAGAGGCAGAGTATGGGATGAATTTCACTGGGATGAGCTCCCTATCTCAATGCCTTTATAAGGTCACAGAGCTCCATGGGATGTCGATGTAGCCTCTTAATAAAGTTGCACTGATTTGTCTGTGTCAGCTTAAGTCCATGTCTCCTACTTGTAATCAAGGGTTTCTATTAATAACTAATATCAGTTTTTGCGTATCTGTTATTGAAGGGTTGGTGAGACAATCTTTAGATTAGTATGTATGAAAGAATAAATGGACAACTAACAATGAAGGGATGAATTTCAATCATCTAAACATTTAACAATATCCATTTTGCACCTCTCCAGTTCATCTATAGCAGTCATGAGATAGAGCTTTTCTGTAAACCCATTTGCAGTATTTTTCCAAGCTCGATACAAAGACGCCCTTTACCTGTGAATCTGCATGCTACAATGCAGATTCCTAGGCCCTGCTCCCTAGTAAATCAGGGGTCTCTGAAGGTAGATGCAGGAATCTGCATTTTTAAAAATGCTCCAGGTAATAGCTGGGTGATGTGGCGGACGCCTGTAGTCCCAGCTGCTCGGGAGGCTGAGGCAGGAGAATCACGGAAGCCCAAGAGCTGGAGGTTGTTGTGAGTCCTGTGACGTCACAGCACTCTACTGAGGGTGGTAAAGTGAGACTCTGTCTCTACAAAAAAAAAAAAAAAAAAAAAATGCTCCAGGTGATTTGTCAACAGAGTGGAGTTTTGGAAACCAATGGGTTGAAGAATGTATAGTACTGGGACTCCTGTGATAGGTCCTAGGAAAGTGAATATGATCTATCCTTACATCTGATTCCAAGATAAGAATCTCTTATTCTTCATCAGTTGGGGAACCTGAGCAAATCAATGTCTTGTTTTTCGCGTCTGCTTGGATCAACCATCCATGCTCACCACTTAGGTTTTCTCTTACTTCCCTTCTCAGTTAGCATTCTTAATTAGTCTTTTTCCAAAACTGCACTTTCTTTTGGCAGGAATTCACCTGTGCAGCTGGCTATATAGTTGTGACAACAGAGAGAGTTAGTTTGTAGATTCCCTGGTGGCCGTTGGCAAGATTTAGCATAAGTTTTGTTTAAGCTCTTTAAAGCATTTCTGGCGTAGGACCAAGAGATGGGCCCTTAAAGAAGGGGGGAAAATCAATGGGTCAATCAATACGATGAGTATGGCTCCATTAGCAGCTTCCCAGGCTCTGGGATCTGGATGAGGGTTTCTGCATTTTCTTTGTTGCAGGTTTTTGATGGAAAATGAGATGAGAGGAAACCGTCCCTACCTATTTTGAAGCTGTCTCATCTCATCTCAATGGCTACTTTTGGACATTTTCACACTTGAGCCACGAGAGACGTAAAGAGCCTCTTGGAGCAACAAGTCTGTTTTTCCTTCCCTAGCCCTCCCAAAAGCTTAAGGTTTCTCCAGAGATAAAATTCAATTGCCTCTAACCTCCTCATTCCCTGGTGACTTCACTTAGTGAATCCACTCCTCTGCCAGGCTGACTTGAACACTGACCCTGCATTTGTTTCCTCAAGTGCCTTGTTCAGCCACATTTTATGACTCCACTCTTGACTGAGACATACAGGTCAAATCCTTAACTTACAGGGGAGGTTCACAAAGTGAATACTTCTGTTCAAGTGATTCTGGAAACTTAAGTGGAAATGATTAGGAGATACAGAGGGAAGTAAACTAGTTAGTTTGCTGAGCTTCCATATTGAAAAACAATGGCTTTAGATAGAACACAAGCACTCTCCAAAGATGTTTCTACAAAACATACTTATTCTCATAGAAGTAGCACTTGCTGAGGAAGATTTTCTGGTGCAGGGTTATAGAAAGAACTTCCTAAATCTTAACTAAACTGAAAAGGGGCTTTTCAGAAATGTCCTCTTCTCTCAGAGAGAGGTTAGGTACATACAGTGAGTACTGAGTCAACATTTGTTTTTGTAACCACTCAGTAAATTCTAGCTGAGATCTGATACTGAACTGTAGTCCTAACAATGAAAGTGGGACCTGTTTATGTTTATGTTTCTAGTGTATGGAAGAATGACTTGCTAGCTTCAGTGAATATACCTTTATTAAAGGTTATTGAGATGTAAAGAGGTTGTAAGTCCTTACGGATTAGAAGAGGGTAGTAACTGGCTCTTCTAGCCTCACAATATTTCTCTGGACTGTGCACAATGGACTTCATAGGGGTCACTAAATCAGTGTAAGATGCGAGACCCTCTCCTTTAAGATATAGATGTGAGAGAGGCCTTCTGGGGGTTTATGACCTAGTCACCAAGTTAGACATAAGAGAGGCAACAACAAAAAAATAGGCCAGCATGTGAAACTTAGATAGGGTGGTTAGACAAGGGCACTGTGCATAGAAGGAGGATGTTGAAGACAACTAAGTCATCAAAAAGGTGGGACTAAAATTGCCTGAGCCAGAGAGTTAATCTATAGATATAGTAGGCCATGTGATTATAAGGCTGGATTGGGGCAAAATGATCGGCAGGCTATTTTGCCAATGAAAAGTTTGTATGCAATTTTGCAGGCAAGTGTAGGATATGTAATTAAGTCTGAGTTTCCTATTAAAGCAAAATTAGAATGATAATTTTTTTTCCGACGGAAAAAGATGAATATATGCAATTAATCAGAAAGGACAGACTGTGCTTGTTTACTCTTATTTAAGGGATACGAACATTACAGACAATGCTTTCAACAATGTTTTTTTTTTCACATGAACTTGGTCTTAGTAGTCCTCAATGAAAGTCAAGGACATATTCTTGATATATGACTTTGGGAGGGCTGCTTTGAAAGACACACATGAAGGCTTCAAATGTGGAGATTTCTGATGATTTAATTTGATAGCAGGGATAGCTCATCACTGAATATAACCTCCCAAAACAACAGTTATTTCACTAAATAGTTCAGGCTTCTAGTAAGAATTGTGTAGTAGAGACTTGGAAATAATTTGGTAACAATTACCAAACAAGATCCTGAAATGGGTCAGGCCTTTGAGCTAGTAATCCCATGTGTAGAATCTATCTTCTCCATGTTAGAAATAATTAGAAACACACAAAGATGTTTATTTCAGTATCATCTATAATGGAGAAAGCCTGAGAAACAAAGTATAAGTGGAAACATTCAATATTACACATTAATAAAACAGCAAGCCATTAAACAGGTAATAAATCACGTAAATGACACGAGGCTTCCTTGACGTATCAGTGACTGTTCACTGACATTAGGTATTGTTAGCAATGGTTATATGTGATGTATAGAAAACGTGCATAGAAGAGATGGGAAAGCAATACGTTCAAGTGCTAATTATTGTGGCATTGCTACCAGGAGTGATAATTAACATGGCCTAATAGGAGTGATTTCTTGGTATTTCACAAATTCTCGGCAAGAGATTATTATTTCAGTAATAAGAGAAAAAGCTTATAAAATCATAAGGAAAATATAGTCCTTATAGTTAAAACTTAATCATGTATTTTGGATCCCAGGCACATGGGAGGCAAAGTCATCTGAAATGAGGGAACTGCTTTGAAAGCTTCCACTCCTATGGAAGGTAGATGCACCCTCACGTAGAGGATCGCAGTGGGATCTCTGCTGGAAACACCACATCTCCTTTACTCTGCTGGAAACACCACATCTCCTTGACAGGAAGGATAAATTAAGGCAGAAAAAGCAAGCTGGTGTGGTCTGGAGCCAGACTTCCCGGGTTCAGATCTGGGCTTCCCTAGTTTCTAGTGGTGTGAATCTGACAAGTCCTGTGTTGTCACTTCCTCATCCACAGAAGGCACAGGCAGGGGATGGTACGTACCCTGATGGAGTTACAGTGAAGACTAAAGCGTGTAACCACAGAGCTCGTGAAATAGGACCTAGTTCTTGGTCAGAACTCAACCAGTGGTGGGCGATTATCAAGTCAAAGGCTCTGTTGCTGAGGCTTGGCTTTAATTCCTGCATTGGACCTGTCTCCCTGTACCCTAATCTTCCTTTAGTCCCCACATTTTTTCAGAACACATGGGGCATGCCATGTAGATGTCTTTCTAAATTCTTCCTGGGAAGAAAAAAAAGCAGGCTCAACAATTCACTCACAGGCACACATGTCTTTTATAAAGTAAGGACATCTTCCTTATACTGATATTGGTTCAACAATATGAGGGTAACTGTAACGAATTAATTTGCTATTTATCTATCCTGGATTCATAAAACAACTGATTTTTCCTAAGGATTCCTTTTGCAGGTTGCCAAAGGAATGATAGATAGTTATCTATCCTGAATAAAAGGATAGATAATTAGCAAATTCTAGCCTTTGACAGAAAAGAGAAACATTTAAAGGACATAAAGTCACAGAAAACAATAAATAATCTTATCTCTGAGCTAAGTTTGGCTTAATGTTAACAGTTACCAAATAAGAAAAGATTACAGGGCTTTGGACCCCTGTATTGCCTGGGAGTGTTTGAAGAAAATTACACATGCACCATTAATTACGAATGCAAATAAATAGAGCTGCAAGACCATATACTTCCCAATTTTTCATCACTGGGATTACATTGAAATGTTTTCTTAGATATATATCTGAGGAAGTCTAGAAATCAGGTCCCTCAACGCTCCTGGAGTCTTTTTAAGAAGCCAGTCATACATTAATTCTATTGAAATAAATGCTTTACTTGTTAGTGAAACAAAACAGTTTGAATTCACTAAGGTCACCCTATACCAGCCCTTTGCTCTGAAGTTAAAGGCTCTAAATAGATCAAAACATTCTTTGCAATGCCCTTGAGTGATCCATTTATTGCACTTAACTTTCTCATTACTTAAATGCAAAAGACTAAAGTTGAAGAGGCCAAAACATACATTTGGAAATTTCAGAAAACATAATAGGCTGAGAGAGATAATGTAATACTTCTCCATGAAGAGGGGAGCTTGAATATCTTGATTACAGCTTCCCTACCCATCCCTCACACATTCAAATCCAATATATGTGCCTTTATTAATGCGTGAGTGCAGAGATATGCATAAATGAATATTGATAAGGCAGGATACTGTATATTTATGAGGTTTTATATGTTTTCTCTTTATGTTTTATTTGTATTTATATCTAGTGCTGCATACTGTATATATGTGTTCATAAGTATAGCAGCTACAAAAAGAAATAAGATTTTAATCGATTTCATAATATTTTGCAACCACATATACATTACTATCTATTTCACTGATGTGCACTGGTGTAGGGAGGGGGCTGACACTTTCTATTGGTCTCAGGAAGGACTGGTAATAAATATCTTAGTGCTCAAGTGAGACTTTATAAACAACCTCATGTTATAATGCAACTGTATCCTTGAAATTTTACATGCATAAAAGTCAGAAATTTAGAGTTGTCATAGTAACATTAATTCGGGCCCTTTCCAAAAGTGCAGTATTTTGTCATATAGCATAAAATGTTAATGCTTGTGCCTCTGTGACTCGGCAATGAGTCTGAGTTACATTTGCCATAGAAATCATGAGTTTGGAGAGCTTTACTGTCGACATTTAAAATCAGAGGTGTAACATGTTGCACTAAATTTCCCTAATTAAAAAAAAAAAAAAAATACAAGGCAGAGTAACAAACTGGACAAAAGGGTAAAGAACAACGATTATTATTTTTGAAATGAATTGAACAAATGGAAGAAAGAAACAGGAAGATGTTACAACATTTGTTGGGGGGAACTTAGTGACCCTGACATGTTTATTCAAATATAATACACATTTGAACAAAGGCTCCAGCATGAAGGTGGGTGCATTTTGCCATGAAAA
The DNA here is from genome assembly GCA_963574355.1 of Loris lydekkerianus. Taxonomy (NCBI): domain Eukaryota; kingdom Metazoa; phylum Chordata; class Mammalia; order Primates; family Lorisidae; genus Loris; species Loris lydekkerianus. Next base: position 59,527 of record CAUYPK010145774.1, read on the forward strand.
TACAGGTCTCTGTTCAGATTAAGCAACATCTGGATAAAATCCTGCAGCAAACAAACAAGGCAGAATGTCTCATTTCTGTCCCTAGGGATCTGCAAGAAGGAAATAAATAATCTTCTTTTGGGGGCAGGTACATACCTGCCTGAAGACAGGTGATGGACTGGGAGTGGTTTTCCAAATGTCTTTTCTAGTTCTGATTCTTTAGTCCTATGTTTAGTCTAGTTCCATGTTCTTTAATAAAAATGAATATTTCTCAGTACATATATAAAACCGTAAACTATGAGCTGGATGCAGTGTTGATGTTCATTGCACAGATGAAGGTAAAGGAAAAAAAAAGTCTCATATTTGGACCTCTGCATTGGAAGCACAAGAAAGGCAAAAGCCCAGTGATGGGGTGGAAGAATCAATGAAAATGGCTTGTTCCTCCTCGGGCTGTCTCTGAGCCAGCTCTAATGATGTTGGCAGCACCATAGATAACGATCCTTTGGCACTGGAACTCAAAAGTGACTTTACCTAAACCAGAATTAACCTAAGCATATGTGGTCTTTCCCAAGCACGTGTACTTGCTGTGCTTTTGGCTCCTTTGCTGGTCCACCTGCGATCAGTGATGACAACGGATTGCCACGTCTCCACTGTTTATTCTGGAACTCAAGTCAACTACCCCTCTACTTGTCCTCTGCCCTTTGTCCTAAAATTATTACTTCGTTTGGCAGCTTTCATTAATGTCTTTTACTCTAGGTCTCCTTCATACAGAATGGTTAGCCAGAATTCTATGAAAATCTGTGATAATATTGATTGGAATGTATCTATATAGAAATATTTTCCTTCTCCAACGACAACAAAAAACAAAAAAGCCATACATTTTAAAGGAAAGCACATTTTTCTTTGTATATATGACATCCTCTTGAGTCTAGAAAGCCTGGCTCTTGAATTGGCATGTGCATGTGAAGTGGTAGTTTCCCTCTGCCCCCTCCAAAGAAAGTTATTATTAAATTTATCGTGGATACTATAAGGCATCCTAGAATTCAGGAAATGCGGTCTCTTCAATGTCCTTTCCAGGGTGCTCTTGCCAATAAGTTATATGAGTTAAGCCACATATAATTTTGAATTTTGAAAAGGATGATTTTTATTTATTTTCTTTCTGAAATAGTTCTGGTGTATGATGCTATGGATTCCGTTGTTATCGTCCCCGTTATGCTCCAGCAGCACTTAGAGGTCACAGTGACTGCCCACCATTGGCAGTCTATGGAAAGCTCTTCATCTTTGTTCTGCCTCATCTATGTTACACCTCTGCTGAAACTATTGACCACTCTTCTTTCTTTAAACTTTTTTGTCCTCCTTGGCTTTCCTTCAGCGATTTTTGGGAAGTTTTTCTCCCTCCCTCCTTTCACTTTCTTCTTTACAACTTCTTTGTCTCTTCCCACCACTTTCTGAGATTCTGGGTGTTGCTTTTACTGTTACCTGTGGGAATATGTCACCACTTTCTCAGCTGCTATTGTCATCTATATGTGGATTATCCGGTAGGATAATCACCAGCCAGCTATGGTTATTCACAATTAAATAAATTTAAAATTCAGTTTCTCAGCCACACTAGCCACATTCCAAGTATTCACTAGTCACATGGGCTAATGGTCTCCATGTTGGACAGCACCGAGGCAGAACAACCTCATCATTGCAGAATATTCCATTGGAGGACATTGGCGTGTATGCTACTGATTCCCAAATTGCATCTGAAGTCCAAACTCCCTTTTGAAGAACAGACGTGGAGTTATCAAGCAGAGAAGGAGGGTGGAAATAAGCTCAGCATTCACTAACTCAGGTGCTTTGGCTAACATGAGATATTAACATGCACCAACCTTGATGCTGGAGCCTTTGTTCAAAGATGAAGAGCTTTCCATGGACTGCCAATGTTGGGTGCTCACTGTGACCTCTTGAGTTTGGAAATAGTTGGCACTAGTGACACTTAATGTATTTTTCCACCCAGACATGTAAGATGAATGATAGCCATTTGAGCCCAGAGTTTGACAGTATCTAGAAAAATTTTGCTAGGAGGTTATGCACTACAATGATTCGAAATAATTGTAAACTATGTGATGTGATTACAATGGCCTACAGCTTACAGAAGATGGGCTGTGCCTGGAAAACTATTTTCCAAACCAGTGGAATATCAACTCCTTTTTGTGTTTGCCCCTCCTGCCTTGACATGTTCTGATGTTTTCATTGTCCTTCCTGAAATCCCTCTGAAAATATTCCTTTAAGTCCCCTTTGTCTCTGTTCATAGTATTAGCTATTCCACGTCCCCGGACTAAGAAGCAGAGTCAGCTTCGCTTCCTTCCCTTTCCTCACGCACCATATTCATTCTTCCACCAGTGCTTGCTGGTTGTGTCATTGTTCCTTGAAGCCATCCTCCCCTTCTCAGTCCCTCAGCTTCTTTGGAAGATCAAGCCTTTGTCATAATTCAGATGAATCACTGTATTAGTGCCATGCCTTTACTCATCAAATCCTTGTATTTTCCACTATCTGGTAGAAGCTGTAATTATTTTACCCTTATTTAAAAGTACTTCCCTGATTCTTCAAGGCCTATTCAATCTCCTTATTCTGGTCTTACTCAACACCTTACCCTGGGATTCTGTGACTTCAGATAGCTTTTTCCTTTCTCATTCATTACTATTCCGTTCACACTATTATCTCTTCCAAAAACATTTCCCTTCATGATACATATCGAAAGCCATTTTCTCCATCAAGCTTTTCCCTAAATTCTTAATTTTCACACCCCAACTGGTTGTCATCTCTATTTCTTTATCTGTGTTAGTATCTACATAAGGAATCAGCAATCTAGGCCTGCAGGCCAAATCTAGCCTACCTCCTGTTTCTGCACTGCTTGTAAGCTGAGATAGTTGCTACATTTTTAAATAGTTTAAGAAAAAGCAATCAAAAGAACAATAGTATTTTGTAATATGAAGATTCTATGAAATTCAAATCTCAATGTCCATAAATAAAATTTTATGGGAAAGCAGCCACACCCATTGATTGACATAGTGCCTATGAACACTTTTGGCTACAATGGCAGAGTCCAGTATGGCCCACAGACACATATTTGCTATCTAGCTCTTTATGGAAAATGTTTAAAAAATCCTGATCCATATCCATGGTTACTTTCTATCCTTATATCTATATAATTTTTGAAAAATCCTTAACATTTCATTTACATCTCTATCATTGTTACTTAGCTAAGTTTACCTAATAGTTGTTTGTTTACTTGCCTTTTCAACAACCTGATAAATTGTACACAACTTGAGAGTATATATATTGAACTTATTATTTATCTTTATATCCCTTGCTAGCACTTAGTACAAGACCTTACACATATAGGTTGTTCACTAAATATTTTTATTGAGGTGATAAAATATGGTTTGCAATGCAGAATCACTTCAGGCTTAACTCTGGTGTAAATGATAGCACATTGTGATATATACCCTTATATATGCTCAAATACATACACAGTATACATATACATGTATAGTTATTTATACCCAAACATAAATATTTATATCTACACACAGTATTTACAAACAGAAGCTTGTGATTTCTATGAGATAAAGTTGATATAATAGCATGGAAATAGATTGCAGCGTTTGTCAGATGTGGACATATACAGATATTTTATATTTGAATTGTAACCTATGTTTCCAATTGAATTGTAGTATTTTCCTTATCTGATAAATGCATAATCCTACTGTAAGTGGTGGAAACAATTACTCATTTGGGCTCTCATCTTTTCAGCATATTCAGACTTGTCACAGAATGTGCTTCTGACTATCAGTTAACACGTTTGTTGGATGAAGAAATAAATGCCAAAGTGTGCTGATTGCAGGATGATTTAATGCCATATACTACTTGTTTCTGCAGTCCAGAAAAATGTCAACAAACTACCTTTTGTAGAGCATGTGCTTTAATTTTTGCCACATTGGGAAAAAAATTCAGCTAAATAATGTCTTTTGAACTCCTTTGGTCAAACAGTACCCTTCCTTCCTTCCTTCCTTCCTTCCTTCCTTCCTTCCTTCCTTCCTTCCTTCCTTCCTTCCTTCCTTCCCTCCCTCCCTCCCTCCCTCCCTCCCTTCCTTCTTTCTTTTCTCTTACTCTCAGAAAATTGGCCAGCGTTCAAACACAATTCCCTAGAACAGAGTCATACTGGTTGAAACCCAGAGAGCTTGAACCTGCATCCTTGGCCCCAGGAGCATTGCCATCTAATTTCTGGAAAGCCAAATCAAAGTGGATGAAGAAAGAGGCAAGAGGAGAAATGGCATTATAGTCAGAATCTTCTAATTTGTGGGTATAGCTTGTAATGTTAAGGAATGAGGTAGTTTAGCAAGTAAATATGAAATACTTTGGACATGGATGGACTTGGACTTTCAACATTTAGTTTGGAAATAGTGTGAATAGTCTGTAGCTTTTACTCTCAAGATCTGTTGACTTCAGAGGCAACATGATGAAAGGCGATTCTCAGGCAAACACTACCCAGATCTGGATGCTCTCCTTACCCAAGCCAGATGTTATCGTGGTGTATTCCCCCAACCAAATCAATTTGTTGGGTGGAGATGTACTATTGTAACTTGTTTTCGTAACTGGTGATGTTTTGTGAGTGATGGGTTGCACCTTGGATAACATCAGCTACAGGTAGTGAGCATTTCCCCAGGTTAGCCTTCCATCTACCTTTACATGTGACAGCATTTTGGAACCCGAGGGAGTAAAAGAGGCATCATTAAAGTGATAACTCTGAATTCACAGGCATTTGCTTATTTCAGCTTAGTTTTGTGTGTTATAAGAAAATGTTGATTTTTCACAACTCATGCCAAATATACACCTGCCTATAAAATATGGTTGAGATTTACCAATCTACAAAATTATTTTAATCCATGATCAATAATTACCAATAGCTTAAGAAACCATTTTTATTACAAAAAATTATAAATTCAGAAAAATGAAAAATAAATTAAAAATATCTACAAATAATTCCACTAGCAAGGTGCTATTTTTGTAAATATTTTCCAGTTTGAGAATGGAAAGGGTAGTTCTTTTACATTTCTTACATTGTTCATGAGGTTAAATAGTTTTTAATCTGTGTAGTGTCCATCTAGATTTCTTTTTGTGTAGTAGTAGTTAAGAGTACAGGTTTTGGAATTAGAAATGTGAGTCTACTTCTGGTTTCAATATTTATTAGACTTGTGGCCCTGAGGTCAGTTTCTTACCCAGCCCTGTATTTCAGCTTCTTCATCAATAAAATGGATAAACCAAGAGTGATTTCTGCATCAGCTTGCTTGAGGAATAAATAAGATATTTTATATAAATTACCTTAATGCAGTTCCTGGAACATAGTAAGTGCTGATGAAATGTTAGAGGTTGCTAGGTAGAAGGGTTTCAAAGCATTGATAGTATCCATTTGTATTCCTATAGGCTACTTGGCATTGGAATGAGTTAAGGTTTGCCATTATAGATTTAATCTGGCTTAGTCTGGTTTGATCACAAGTTTATAGATGCTCAACAGTTCAAGTGTGGGTACAGCTACAGCTGGTCTCAAATCTATTTTAGAGTCCCAGCAGAAACCTAGCATGAGGTGGAACCAAGGCCTTTTCATTACTGTATTTCAGAAATTAAGAAAAAAACTGAATTTCCTTAGAATGTGTGTATGGCTTCCTTCCATCGGTGCCTGTAATATGCATACCTGCCTTGAACCCTACTGTTTCAAGAAGAAATATTTGGCCGAAGAAGAAATTGCACTGCTAAAGCCAGAGGTCTACTCAAATGGTAGGAGTCTGTGAGCTTATAGGCAAAGAGGCTTAAGTCCTAGCCTTGCCAATGGCCACAGAGCCCATGTGGCCATGGATATTTTAGAGACATTTCCTAATCCTGTGAGAACTTTTCATCCATCTGTGTGATTTTTGATTTAAGTGACCAGCTGCTTTAAAATTGGCTAAGCATATGACATGGGCACTTGGTACATCTTGAGGAGCAGGAAGAATTTTATTCATTTAAAGCAGCATTTCTCTCATTCCTGCATAATTCATCCCTGAATTACCTTTCATCAAAGCATCTACTGTTAGCAGGAAAGACTCCTTCCACTCCACTCCTAACCCAAATAAACAGTGCCTTTTCTTGCCTTCCTGATGCCAATTTAATCTCAGTTGGTTTTCACTAGAACTGCAGGAGAATAACAGAGCAGAAAGCTTTAAGCAGATGTAGCCTTGTGATGCAGGTGAGCAAGGACTTCAAGAGGTTTTTGAATCTGGCTTTACCTTTGTTTTCCAGTACCGACTCAAATGCAATCAACAAGCCAGGCTAGTTAAGAAATGAGTAATTTCAGAGACTCAGGAACACTTCATATTGGATCAGGTTATTTAGCACAGGTGTTTTAATAATTATAATATGTTGAAAAACTTCACACGGCAGGGCAGCCCTCAGACTCACAGTGGTGGCCTCCTGCATGGACCCAGTTCTGTCCAGGAAGACAAGGTGAATTGTGAGCCTGCAGGAGTTTGAAAGCCATGTCTTATACTGAAATCAGATAGTGTTTGAGTTCTGGCAGCCACTACACCTTTGTCTGAATGAAGCTTGAAACCTGTTTTCTTTGCTTTTCTTTTTCTTTTTCTTTTTTTTTTTTTTTCCTGGAGGCCCTTCTTACTATCTGCAATTGCAATTAGCATGATGAAAAAGAGGAATAGGAACACAACATTGGAATAAGAGAGACTCCCAAATGCCACTCCTTGCATTTTTTTCCCAAGGAATCTCAGAAACACACAAAGCACAGGTGGTAATGTGATGGTGATGGAGGGAGGGTGAGCGTAAGGGGATGATAATTGATGGGGGCCTGGAGTCCAGACCGCAGCTGTCCCCAGGTGCACCCAACTGCATCTGTTCTTCTACTACACAGTAGCAGATTTTGGTTTATTTAAGCAGGGGAAAACAAATCAGGAAAGTTAACGAAGCTCTTGGAGGAGAAAGGTGAGGAGGTGTGATTGCCACATATGAGGAAGGAAGCCTTAAGGAAGGGAATAAATTGGACTGGGGGCTTGGCACCCAGCGTCAGGGACACCTCTTGTTGTATCACCTGTGAACTTTGTGGTTCTGAGAAGGGGGAGCCTGTGGAGGTGGACAGCTCATTGGCTCCACCTGCTCCCCCTCTTTTGAGCAAGTGCTGGACTGTATCATGTGGTGGATTTGTGTGAAAATGTGGAGAGGAATTATAAAACTGAGATGAAGTTTTATTCCTTCTGTCTTTATTAAAAAAAATCTTTATTGGGACTACAGGGAAAAAATCGAAGGATCTGCAGCTACCAGGAATGTTCTTCCAAGCAAGTGTTCTTCCCAAGTCTCTCTGATGCAATGATATTGGTAAAAGAAATAAATTCATTTACTGGATGTGATATTTAATGCAGGCCTGAGGCTGGAGTCCCACTGTCTGTCCCGAGTCAGTAAGGAGGAAGACCAAATTGACAACATTGGGATGATGGGAAATTCAGGCCATTTGTCATCTACAATTCAGATCATATCATATATTTTGAGATTCCTTCTGACATAGTTTATATTGGAAAAGTCTTGAAAGGTCTTCACAAAGTAATAGTAAAATCTGACAGTGAGGGAGAATGGAAAATGGTTATTTCTTTTCTTCTCTTTCTTTTTTCTTTCTTTCTTTTTTTTTTTTTTTTGGATATAACTTTTCTAAGGTAGTGTTAAGGATTTACCTGTTTGGACTTATGGGACTATAAGGCCATTGTAAGAGAAGTATAGTCCGAGTATACGAGGGAATTTTCTTACTGTGTCATGATGCTTCTTGTGTTGAGTAACCTTGGCAGACAATCCTTCTATGAAGCAAGTGAGGAGCAGGGCAGAAGTGGCATTGAAGGAGAGGCTTGGCAGACCCATGCCCCTGGTATTCTCTGTACCTTAAAAGAGAATGATGGTTATATATCTTTACAGATTAAAAGTTAAAAAAGTTTTAAAAAGTATACGATGATACTAAACATATCACTTCAAAGGTCAAACACTATATAAGGAGTTCTAATAAAGGCTCATTGTAACATTGGAGCTCAAATTGTGCTATTAAAATACATCAATTGGTATATTTAGTATATACAGTGTATTGATGTACTTAGTATACTCAGTATACTAAATGAACTTTTTTAGCTATGTGGAAAAAGCACCCATTTCAAGAAAGATGAGAATAAAGCAAGGGAAATCTAGTGCTTATGAACAAATAGATTTGTTTCAAGCCAAGAAACAATACTTTTGATTTTTAGTGATATAACCCAGGCAGTTTGGAACATTTGGTACCAGTATTTTAAAGGTGTTCATGTTTGCTTCTTCGGTAAATTGAATCTTTCCATCAGATAGCAGACTTGTGGCTGCATGTAACAGAATTTTCTATTAAAAATGGATTAAAGAATGAGAATTTATATCTCAGGAAACAGAAGCATTTAAATTATGGACAGTTCCTAGTTGCGTGGATTCAGTTGCCAGAGATACTTAGAGACCCAGGTTCTTTCCTTCAGTCCATTCCTCCATCCCCCATTTGTTTCCTGATGGACACAGGTGACTGCTGTGGCCCTAGGTGCTCTGTCCTTACACAACCATGTGAAGAGGCAGAAAAGTGAAAACTTTTCCTTAAATATCTCTTTTTATCAAGGAGGGAAACTTTTTTGGGTAGGGAGCTCTTCAGCAGACTTCCCTGTGATTCCCATTAGCCAGGCTTGTATCACACGCCGTAGCCTTATCCACTCACTTACAAGAGAAACGGAATCACCAAGAACAGCTTAGGCTAATTGAGCCACTGTGCATGTTAAGTTTTTACGCTATTTTCATCCTGGGTATTTCTATATAATGAAAACTATATTGCTCAAACTTAAGAGAATGATTTTTAATTTAAAAGAAAATTATTATTTGAAAATAAAGGTGTTTTAAAAAATAGAAAAATGCATATATAGTCACATAATACTATTGTTGCATTAAACTGTAAGCTCTGTGAGAGTAAGAACTTTCTGCCTGTGTGGTATACTGCCAGCGTGTAGAATAATGCTCCTGGAACATTCAATCAGCATTTTTTGAAGGAATGAATCCTTGCTCCTTATTCATCCCAGAACCCCACTTCATGCCTCACTTATCTCCTGCTTCTTCCCTCCAGATCTGACCTATCCTGGACCACCAGGAGATGTGGCCTGCCAGATTCCTCAGCTAATATCTATGCCTCATTCCATTCCTCACTCCATTACTGATGAGTAATCCTACTGAGCTCACATCCTCTCACCAGTGGCCACTTATTCCAAAGCTACTTATTCAAGCACTCTCATTGTTTTCTGGAAGGCTTTCTCTGCTACCTGGAGGATGGATGGCCCAACCACAGTGCAAACTGAAGAGTCAATTCTCTTACAGCAGTTCTCAATCTGTGGGTCGTGACCTCTTTGTGACAATGAAAATAAATCGCAGCATTAGGAAGGTTGAGAACCACTGCCTTAGAAGCAGACCTCCAAAGACATGTGAGACTTGGTAGATAAATATCTAACCTCCATGGGCCTCAGCTGAAATAACTCGGAGGTGTGTTCCACAGTGTTTCCCATAGTTCCTTGAGAAGCCTGAGTCTCCGTTGTCCACAATGTATGAATACCTGCTTGATAATGCACGTTTGCTGGCTTTATCTCCTCCTCGTCTTATGCCCCCCATTCCCTCACCAGAGTTTCCTGGGATCATGTTCCCAAAATACATGCACTCAAATCCTTATGTCAGGATCTGCTTCTGGAAACCAAATCAAGACAGACACTAAAGGGTATTAAGACTATCAGAATTAATTTAAAAAATCCTCACTCTCAAGTGTACTTCAATTGACACTAGTATGATACCCCTATTATGGACAAATTCAAGGGAATTCAGAGGAGTATAATTTCTCTATGTTAGTTTCAGTAAAGGGCATGAGATATTTTAGAGAAAAAAAAATCAACACGAGACAATGTGAACGTGAATATTTCCAAGAATAATACCTTGAGTTTTTAGTGACATTTTCTCCCTTGTTTACAAGACGTATTCCTACAATATAAATGTACAGGAGGTTTTCTTTAAAAATTTTGACTTTCTTATGTAGTGCTTCTGTTGTTGACAGTAACTCCAACTGCCTCTTGTTTGGTACTGAAGTTCATACAACAGACTATGAGCCAAAGTTAGTGATTAACTGTTTTGAAAGAATCTCCCAAAATACACTTGTTTGTAATATGTCTTGCTTCTGTGTCTCAGGTGTAAAATAATTGGCATTTTATGCCCAATTTACCTTTTGCAAGTGGTATGTTTTGTGCTGTGGGACTTAGTGTCTTCATAGGACACGTTTTCAGTGTAGTGGTTCAAGGCACTGCCATAATCCCAAGCTCTCTGGAGGAAGATTTTTCATTTCTCACCTCTATTTTCATCCAGGTCATCATAAAAATGCCCACTTTTCCTTTTGGAGTAGACTGATTCCATTTTAAACATAACAATTTATGTATTGTAAATTATCTTTTCTCAGGGTAATATTCTCTGACAGTAACCTCAACTGTTGTTCTCTTTTCCAGGTCATCATAAAAATGCCCACTTTTCCTTTTGGAGTAGACTGATTCCATTTTAAACATAACAATTTACGTATTGTAAATTACCTTTTTTCAGGGTAATATTCTCTGACAGTAATCTCAACTGTTCTCTTTTCCAGTGATATACTGTTTTAAAATAATTCCAAGTGGTTTCAGTAAGTTAAGCTAACACTGTTGTATACTTCTGATGGCTTAAGTTGAAGAATAAGCAGCTTATTTAGACACACTCAGTTTGTGGTACCCTTATTAAAGTATATTAATATAATATAGGCAGTATATATTTTTAAAGTTAGATAATGTGCATAACAGATGTCCCAGTTATGTACTCTATTCCTGAGCATTGCTCTATTCCTGGCAATGAGGTCCAAGTGTTCATGCTCTTTTACCATGAACTGGGGGATTGGCTGCGGCCTCTGTTCTCATTTACCTGAATCTCTGGCTTGTGAAGGAGAGAGTCCAGTGCCCTCCTTGGGAGCGTCATTTGTCATTCTTGGTTCAGGTCTGCAAGTCTTCCTTCTTCTGACTCTCTTCCTTTTAATGGCTTCCCTGGTCCTCCCTCTTGTATGTTTAATTGATCCAGATATGGCCCTTAGCCGCCACTAATTTTATACCCAAATAATAATTTCTTAGAATACTCCCTTTGTGATATGAGGCTTACTATTTTGAAGATCTGGGACAATGGAGGACATTTACATCACAGAAACACAGTCACTTTGTATGAGACATTGAGACATCCTGATACCTGCAGGCACTTGGCCCTGGGGTATTGCTTTGATCACATCTTCCCACAAGGTGCCCTGGCCTAGATTTCCTGCCCCTTTCTCCCTTTTATCAATCTCAACAAAACAATTCTAAATTCATTTTATTGTATTCCATTGAGAAGTTCAGCTAAGCTTTTGTTTTTCTCCCCTCTTCTGGGGCAGGGTTGGAAAAACCATATTTTCACACCTAATATTAATAGCTCATCAAAAGATTTTGCTAAACAGAGAGCTCCCTCCGTAAATGGAATTCTGATGCCAGGTCTTAAGACAATAGATGTCCCTCTTACCCTGCTGTAAGGGATCTGGAATGGTCTTCTCACAGCCCTCCCTGCTTCATACCAGACTCCGCCTGTTGTTAACTGTGAGCTTGATCTTGTCACTGATCCCCTGCTTAAAACCTTTCACTGTTTTTTCTTCTTGCTTCATGGCTAAAAACTTCCTTCCTTCTGGGTGCAGTCTGGGATTGGGGAACAAAAGTCACTTCAGAAACTCCTAGAACTATAAATCTTAAACAACAAAAATCTTAACACTTCCAAGTGTGGCCTTAATGCACTGATTGCATTAACTCACTAAAGAGATCAGAAAAACAAAATAGAACAAAACAACGTGGGGAAGAAGGGGCTGGCCTTCAGGAAAGCTTAGCATTTGGCTCCAGGGAGGAGCAGGGGGAAGTGTGAAGGCACTTACCCCAAACCCTGCCAGACCCAGGGACATCTTGACTGCCCAGATTTGAGAATTAACCAGAGTGTCAAAAACTGCCTTCGTTCCTTCCCCTTTCACATCAGGCTAACAAGCACTAAGCAATAAGAGCAATGGAATAAACCTGTGAATGCCGCAAGAGACAGATTCTTTTTGGAAAGCAGCATGAAGCAAAGACCCAAATCCAACAAGGAAGTGGATGTTGAGGAAATGACCTTTGGGAAGCCAGCCCCAGCCTGAAGAATGTGAAGCCTGAAGTAGGAGGGTAGCCAAGGCAATAACAGGCTGCAATCAGCCAGCTTCTTAGTGGGTTACGTGAGCCTCCAGCACTAAAGGTACGGCAGAAGGAAAGGAATGCTCATCTCCAAGCAGGAAAAATATTACCTCGGTAGCTACTGGTTTACACTAGTTGAGCAGCTTTCAAAAAAAATATGTACAATATGCAAAGGCAATGAGATATACTCGGAAGAGACAAAGCAGTCATCAGAACCAGACTCAGATATGACTCAGACACTGTGGTATTGGCAAAAGGACAAACACCAAGAGAGCAGGGACTAAATGTGAAGCTCAGAAACACGTGAACACAGTCAACATATTTTTGATAGATACACAAAGGCAATTTAACGCAGAGAAGATGGTCTTTCCAACAAATGGCGAGAAAAAACTTGATCTCCATATGTAAAAAAATATAATAAAAAGAAGCTCAATACACATTTCAAACATTACACAAAAGTCACTCTAAATGGATCATTGACTTAAATGTAAAATATAAACTAAAACCTTTAGAAGAAAATTAGTGTGACCTTGGGCTTGGCAAAAGGATTTTTAGTTATCAAATTAAAAGGATAATCTCTAAAAGAAAAAAATTTGATAAACTGAATCTTATCAAAATTATAAATTTTTATTTTGTGAAAAAGACTGTTAAGAGAATGAACAAAAGTCAATACACTGGAAAAAAATATTTTAAAAATATATATGTACTAGGATACTTATATATAGAATGAATAAAGAAGACTTAAAAATGAACAACATCAAAACAAACAACCTATTTACAAAATGGACAAAGATCAGAACCTGAACTGAATCCATCAGAAGAGATATACAGAAGGCAAATAGGATATGATAATATGCTTAACAACCACTAGTTTTTATGGAAATGCAATGAAATTGCAAATGCAATTCAAATTGCAAAATGAAAGTTACAATGAGATAACATCACATTAGAATAGCTAAGACAAAATGAAACTGACAATCTCAAATGCTGATGATGAAGCAGAGCAACTAGAATGCTGGTTCTAGTGGAATGTAAAATCATACTGGCCCACTTGGAAAAGTTTGGCAGTTTCTTATAAAGTTAAACCTGCATTTGTCACATGATCAATCTTACTCTTCAGTATTAAACCAAGTTAGTTGAAAACTTATATTCACACAAAAAATGTATGTGAATCTTTATAACATGTACATAATATATATACATGTGTATGTGTGTGTCACAAAATTGGAAACAGGTCAGCTGTCCTTCAACAGGAGAATAGATAAACTGTGGTTTATCCATAAAATGAAAACTACTCAGCAATACAAAGGACAACCTATTGATTCAAGCAACACCATGAATGAATGTTAAATGCATTTTCTTTAAGGAAAGAAGCCAGATATAGAAGTCCACAGGTTTTATGAGTCCATTCTAGAAAAAGCAAAAGTATAGCAATAGAAAGCAGATCAGCAGTGAGGGAGAGGGGGTAGAGGTTAACTACAATAACATGACGGAAGTGGGGGGGTGATATTCTGAATGGTATTGCAATGGTGGATATATGACTCGATGCATTTGTCAAAGCTACAGAGTTGTACGTCACAAAGAATGAATTTTACTTATGCAAATTAAAAAAATAACTAGGATACCAAGGGAAGTCAAGAAGAAACCCAGACTGTACAAACAAATGGATGATATAATAAGTGAAAGTGGTGGGGAAGAAAGGAGCTGATATATGTGGCTCTGGCAAACAGCATTTTAACTGGATGTTATAAGGCTAAAGACGAAAAGGACTGTACACAAACTATTTACTCTAGTTGATAAATTTGTTTCTCACAGTGCCATGGGTTAACAATTCTGAAACTACTTTGCATGAGTACTAGAATTGAATGAATAAATATCCATATTGTAGAAAACAAATGCCATAGTTTTAAATGCTGAGAAAAAAAGTTTACAAATAAGTGGGGGAAGGCCAGAAAGATCTCTGTGGTTCTAGATTGGATTCAGAAATAGCTGTATGAACTGTTTTGTTTTAATATGTATACAGTTAAGTACATAAATAATTACGTACACATGTGTGTGTATTTTTGGCAGTTGGTACGTGTACACATGTTCTCTGAGGGGCCCAGCAGCAGTAACACCCTAGTAGCAAGAAACAAACTCAGTGCACAGAACTTGGTTTCTAAGCACCATTCACTAATAAGGGGTGAACTCAGGACATACAACATGAGATGGGAGCCTGCTGTGGTTCCAGAAAGTTACCAAGTGGGGGAAACAAAGTAAAAAAGATATAGGAGTCAGCAACCTTTAAATTGCTTCCATTGGCCGAAGAGTAAGTGGAGCAACAGAAATAAGTAACAATGGTATTGGATGATAGCCTGAAGAACAAAATAAATATTCAGGAGTTTATGCTCATATGAATGAATGAGTGAATAAAGAAAGAAAGAAAGGACATTTCTTCCTTACAGAGAAATTCCAATTCATGAATACAGACAGAATGAGAGAAACAGGAAATTACTAGAACACTATAGTAATAATTGTTCCAGCCAAGACACATTGGTGAATGCTAAAATCAGTGGGCAAAAGTTTAAGGAGAATCTTTTCGCATCACCACAAATTCTCCCTCTCAAAATATGTATTAATAGGCCGGGCGCCCGTAGCTCAGTGGTTAGAGTGCCGGTCCCGTGCACTGGGGAGGGAGGGTTTGAACCCAGCCAGGGCTGCCAAACAACAACAACCCCCTCCCCCCAATATCTATTAATAACTATGATGGTTTTAATCATGTGTCCATGAATTCTTTAATTCATGTTCTTCCAGGTGGAAGAGGTCGTCTCCTCCCTCCTTGGGTGCAGACCCAGCAGGCCTGAGACTTCACTCTTAATTTCTATGTAGTCTGTGTCACTATATTTACCAAGATGTGTCTTTTCCTCCTATTACTGCCAAACTCAGGGGCTCCACCATGATATGATTTTTAAAATGATAAAACTGTGTTCTGATGTTCACCCTGATTCCAATTGCTTTGAAATCAAGATGATTTAAAATTGTTCCTTGCAAGTGCCATGACACCCAGGATGCAGCGGTAGGAATACCACTGGGCCCTTGGATGTCATGGTAAGGGTTTCACGCAGTATTTCACTTCAGGACACCATCTCAAAACTCCCCACCTACCAGGCTGTGTTGCAGGCAGTTTTTATCAACATAAACAGTTAGTACTCTTTATTTCATCATGCCTTCCTTTCAAAAAGCAATCCAGCAGAGGAATTTTCTTTCTACTTCCACACTCTGCAGTGAGCCCTGAGGAAAAAAGGACCATCAAATGCTTTCTCAGAGAAAATAAAGACAGGACCAAAGGTATCATGAACAAGGCAGGACGGCATGAGTCTCTTTCAGAACTGACCAGCAGAGAAATTCTTCTGCTGGAGGGGTAAGGATCACCTTGCCTCTGCTGAGCACTGCCGTCCCAGCTTATTGTTTTCTGAAGTTTAGTCCTTGCATGGAGCTTTGGGGAGCTGTTTTGCACAGGAAGGGACTGTTACACCCACATTATCACTGTCATTGATTTTGCAAAATGTAACCTGGTGTCCCTCACTTTCTTCTCTGCAGGGGTGAATTCAATGGAAAAGCATTCGTCCATTGCCAAGTGTAAGAAAACAGCAGCACCCTGTAACTCTGCAACCAGGTGCCACAGGGCTGAGGACATTGAGGGATGATGATACCAGATGGGGAGGCAAAGCATCATGGGGAGGGGAAACAGAGTGGACTTGAAAGTAGAACAATTAGCCATAGTGAAAACCCAAGGCTCGATAGAAGCTCTTTTCATTCCAATTTCTTATTGAATACCCCTCATTTATGAATAGAGAGAAGGGAAGTGTTTAAGTGGAGGCAACCACATATAGTAGCAATCTCTATGTAGTCATCTAACAAATATTTACTAAACACTCACTGTGAACTAGGCATTCTGCCAAATGCAGAGGTGGAAGAATTTTAAGACATAGTCTCTGTCTTTGAGGAGTCATCGTCTGCTGGGGAAGATAGACTTGAAAAGAAAGAATTGCAATCCAGTATAGTGTGTCCCAATATCAAGGTAGGTGCCCATTTGTCAGGACCAGAAGAAGGTGGGATTTCTTCTACTCAGAAAGGATTTTCTGTAAAGATTTTTTAACGTGGGAATAAATAATAATAATAAGTAGTAGTAGTAGTAAACCAACATTTAGTAAGGTAGTTTTACGTACATCTGCCAGTATGGTGCCGTCTATTGTCAGACATAAGATTAATTTGAAGTTAAAGTTAATCTGTCTTTACTGCTTATTTCTGGCTAACCAATATAATTAAGCCATCTCTGTCCCACCCACCCCCTAGACAGGAAAAGGCCTTTTGGTCTACTATCTCATTTTTCCAGGCTTACCTTCAAATGGCTCCATATGTCTTCTCCTATACAGAAGAATCCGTATTTCTAAAATGTGCTTCTTTTTTCCCCAATTCTGTACTTTTGCATATATTAATTATTCTGCTTGAATTGCCTTTATAAATGCCTGACAAATTTCAACCCATCCTTTGAAGGACCTACCCCAACATTGAGCCCTCTAAGAGCAACCTGGCTGGAAAGTAAAGTCTCCCTTCTGGATGTTTAGAGTGCAGCGCTGATGTCTCCTTCATCTGACTGATCACACACTTCCTTAGGTTGCAGATATTTACTCTTCTGCATTATATATGATTTCAGACTTTTTCAGTAGCCAGCACGATGGTTGGAATATTGAATGAATTCATTACATTCAGCAAATAAATGTGCTTATGGAAATTGATGATGGGGAGTTGCTGGAACTTAGACTTGACCAACCGTAAGCAAGTCAAAATGCTCCATAACGAGGGATGATATGCTCCAGAATTACAAAGGAGAGCAAAGAAAGGAGAGCAGAAGCATTAGTCCTTTCTCAAACGTCTGGAAGGATCCAGCCAGGGAAGGCAACCTGTGCCATCGCAAGGGATTCCACGCTTGGGAACGCTCAACCCCAGGTAAGGCTATTGCCATCTTAAAATTATTAATCATTTTCAAACAGGTAGCTCTGTATTTTCATTTTGCTCCATGTCTTCAAGAATTGTATGTGGTATAACTGACTTTGGACCCAGTTTAGGAAGTGTTTTAAAGATTTAGAAGAATTAGCAAGAACTCATGAACACTGACCCTTATTTACTTATGACCTGAGATTAATGATTGAAGGAACCAAGACAGTTTGCATTATGTTCTTGTAGGCATAACAAAAGCATTATTTCCTTCCTGTCTTAGGACTACTGTCCCTCCTCCCAACCCCAGAAAAAATATTTCCATGCCATTAGTTAGCTGGAGCAAATGGATGTAAAGTGGTGTATTAGTTTGCAAGGGCTGCCATGACAAAGTACCACAAACTTGTTGGCCTAAACAGCAGAATTTACTGTCTCACAGTTATAAAGGTTAGAAGTCCAAGATCAAGGTGTCAGAAGAGCTGTTTTCTTTGGGGACTTTGAGAGAGAATTTATTCCCGGCCTCTCTCCTGGTTTCTTGTGGCCTTGGGGCTCTTTGGCCAGCAGAGGCAGTCTCCTTGTGTCATCACGTCGGTTTTAGCAGAGGCAGTCTCCTTGTGTCATCACATCGGTTTTTTTTTTTTTTTTAGAGACAGAGTTTTACTTTGTCGCCTTTGGTAGAGTGCCATAGCGTTACAGCTCACAGCAACCTCCTGCTGTTGGGCTTAGGCAATTCTCTTGCCTTAGCCTCCCAAGTAGCTGAGAC
Source organism: Loris lydekkerianus (assembly GCA_963574355.1). NCBI lineage: Eukaryota > Metazoa > Chordata > Mammalia > Primates > Lorisidae > Loris > Loris lydekkerianus. Next base: position 77,599 of record CAUYPK010145774.1, read on the forward strand.
TACAGGCGCCCGCCACAATGCCCAGCTATTTTGTTGTTATTGTTGTTGTTGTTACAGTTTTGGCTGGGGCTGGGTTCGAACCTGCCACTCTTGGTATATGGGGCTGGTGCCCTACTCACTGAGCCACAGGCGCTGCCCCAATGTCATTACATCTGTATGTGTCCAGATTTTTCCTTTATATAGGACACCAGTCATTTTGGGTAGAGCCCACTCTAATAATCTCATTTTAATTTGATTTCTTCTGTAAATATCCAGCTCCCAAATATGATCCATTCTGAAATACTGGGGGTTAGGACTTACCATACATTTTCTGGTGGGGGGGACACAACTCAATCCATAACAGGTGGATTTTGTGATACCAAATGATTATTTTTCTACTAATTTCTCATTTGAATAAGATTAAATATTTCGATCTTCTGTGATATTATAAAGGAGTTGTGACTTATTTACTCTCTTCTGTAAAAAATTGAACTATTCGGAGGAGATTAAAACAGTCGTTCTCTCATCGTGTACAAGGCGTACTTAGGATGGTTTCCCCACCACACCCTCACCCTCATGCCAAGAGTTCACACACACATATTAGGTTGACTGTCTGGTATGGCTTAGCCACATATGAGGCACAGACATCTAAATCAGGAAGGGACCCTGAAGGTAACTTAGTATGTTACCTTTAGTTTATGAATGAAGAAATGCAGATCTAAGAGGTTAAAATAATTTGCTTCAGAGTGCTCATCTAGTTAAGAGAAGAAGAGCGATCAAAGCCACAAAGCCATGTTCTTTAACTCTGAATATAAAAGCTTCTTAGGATATTATTGTTTCATGCATACAAATAAATATTCTAAAATCTTTAGGTTAGAAAAGTTGTCAGATACACACCACATGTATTCCCTCACCAATGCCTATGACAGAGGTAAGAGCCTTAAATACAGACATGAGAGACCAACAGCAGTGTCGGTAACAGGAATTTTGGCAAACTGGAGAACACAGGCTCTTTCTATGAAAGGATGGGGGAGGGGAATCATTTCTCAGCCCAGCTGCTTACTGCCCTGTGGAATTACACTCTCCCTTTTCCATATCTTCTGTCATTTAAAGGAGACCTAAGAATCTGGATTTTATTTTAAGTGTAGGGGAAATAACACCCACACAATTTGAGAAGCATTATGTAAGCCAAACAAAATATTTTAGGAGAAGTGTCCAGTTTGAAGTCTCAGATTTAAATCTTTTCCCTCCTTACTTATCCAGTATTACCTTTACTCCTTTGATGTCACTGTATTTAAGACCACAAAGGCATCCTTCAGAAACAAACGTCATCACCTTTGGCAATATGTATTCAAGGCTTTCTCTTGGATTTCCCCAAGCTTTCTCTTAAGGCCTTTCACTGCCCTAGTACACATGCTGCTGTTCATTTTCAGGTTTGGTAGTAATAAAAGCAAAGTTTATGTAATTGGTAATTAATAGGGCTAAATAATGGGTCACCTTAGTGTTTGAATTTCACAAAATGTCAGGAAGGTTTTGTGAGTAGGATATCAACTTCTCAGTTTGAGTGATAGTTAAAGAATTTAACTTCTTGGGGGCATGCATCCAGTTCAAATGTTTTAGGGTACAGGGTTAGTGTAACAATTAGAGCAGCCATTGCTTGTACAGGTGGGTTTTTCATAAAATAGTACAACAGCAGGCTCAAATGTAATGTACTTATCCTTTTCTTAATTCTTCAGGGCAAGGTGATTTTTTTTTTTAAATCTCGAATTTCACTGAACAAGACTGAATGATAAGATAAATTTGCTGTTTATTTTTTAAAGAACAAATCAATCACTTATTCCAAGACAAAAGCTCATCATGTTTACATTTTATTCAATGATGCCTCGACTTCCATTGGGTTTTCCACCTGTATAAAGCTGTGCTTCTTTGGTTTGTATGTTAACATTCAGAAGGTAGCGTGGGGTGTGTTTTCCATTATGGAGAGAGTGACTTTGGGCCTTTGAAGCACTTGATCCAAAGGTGGTATTCCTTAGACCACTTACAGTGGATTCTTTTGCTTTCTTTTTTCCCTATTAGGCGTGCAGGCACTCTGGTGGTGTTTTTCATTCTTCACAGTGCAGAAATTGTGTGGAAAACAATAGGCTTGTTTCTAATTTGGTGTTTCCGAAAGCTTGGCAAAATAGAAATAAGACTGCATTCAAAAGTTGAAAAAGAGCATGTAAATAGCAATAACTGAAATTTGTGATTAAACAATTAACAAAAAAGAACCCCATGAAGTCATTAAAAGTATAAAGAGGGAGGCGCTTCCTGCTTTATCATTACTGGGTTGAACTGTTATTATTTAACATTGATTGAGCACCAGCCACATGGGAACGATTCTGTGAGCAGTGGAGTTGGAAATAGTCACTTTCCAGTAGCATTCTCATTGGAGCTGGTGAGAAAACCTGAAACAAGGTTTAGCCAGTTCTCTGTAAAGATACAAAATCAAGGGAAGGGAACAGAGCCAATCTGAGGATTAGAGACTATAGCTAAGAGGACATAGGCTTTGCAGCAAAACAAATACACACAAAAATTACAAACTCAAGTTTTCATCTTGTCTTCCCTCTAGTTCTTTCCAGCACCGTGAGCAAACTACGTAATTTTTCCCAACAGCAGTGTCTATCTTCATCTTTAAAATGGGAATAATAGCATATCTTTCATGAAGTTTTTGTGGGACTTGATGATCACATAATTGTAAGAATATTCTAAACACTCAAAAGTTACCCATTTTATTACGATTATTGCTGCTAGCTTTCTTCATTTATAACCATCTCATTGTTTTATAATATTGATGAATTCTAATAATATTTAAATGTCACACAGAATTTGGAAAAGGGGAATTTAAAGGGATCAGGGAGAATTGTTCCAGTCACTTAGGATTATGTTATTTCCTCTGGCTTTAAGCCAAGCAAATGTTCAGCTGCCAGTTAAAACTATACCACCTGCCTTCACCCTGTCTTTAATATATTCTTTAAAGTAGCACAGTGGAATATATCTAGCTATACTCCAGTATATGATTTTTAATTTACAGTTTTGAGCGTCCAGATTCTCGAAGGAATCCTAGCTTTGCACTTACAAACAAGGAAGGAATTTAAAGGCTTGCACCCAACATATATAAAGAAAACATTGCTATAGACAAGTGCGTTTGCAATGTATTTTGCTTAGGGTTTCTCTATGTTCACATGGAATCATATTTTCCCCCCTGAATAATAGCAGATGCAAGTTGAAGATTATGTAAGAATGGCTTAGGAGAGATAAGCATATTTCCACTTGTGAGAGATGAAACAAGTTAGAAGACAGCAGAGAACAAAAGCTCTCTCCTGCAGCAGGAAATACATTTGATGACCTGATGCAAATATTGTACTCCTTGAAAGTACTTGATATTACAAGTATCATTTTGTAGTGTGTACTTCGCGCAGCACATTTGCTATTTTATTTTAATGCACCCGATTAGCACTGGAAGGGAAGAGTGCTGTGGATAAGAAATTATATAAACAAGGAAGATGTAGCTATGGTGAAGAAGCTGAGATCCCCACAGAGGGGCTTACCCTCCTCCTTCTGGTCAAAGACATGTAGCAGGTAAGACAGCAGAGTTCAAACAGAAAGAAAAGAAATCGGATATGGCAACTTCTTGCGCATAAGGAGAATATCAGAAATAAATCAAAGAGAAGTAAAGTTCCTGGCACATAGCAGGCACCCAGTATACATGGGAATATTACTATTAGTCCTGTTTTTCATTATTTTTTAAAATCATTGCTGGTTAGTAGGATATTAGAGTATATTTATTGAACACCTATTATGCACTGCAAATATTCTGATAAAAATTCTTTTAACTTCCTTCACAACACTAAACATTTTCTTCCTGAGGATTTGTTTCCCTTACATTCTTGTGATAGACTTTAATAAAACTGACCACACTAAGCGAGGTTTTCAGATCTCTCCTATGGCCTTCAACAATCACCTCCTACTTTCAAAGGTCCAGCAGGGGCACATCAAACTTTCTAAATAAAAATAAACAGCCTAAACAAGACTCTACCTTAAAACTCTGCCTTAGTGGTGTGAAAGACCCGGAAGGACTAGAGACTTACATACTTTTCCACCATAGTGTTTGCCTGTCTTGGCCCCATGAGCTGTTGCTCTCCACTCCCTCTTCCACAGGACTTTACTCTTTACCTGTTCTTCTCCATCCCTTTGGATAAAATCTAGATTGCCCAAACAGTAAGGTGTGGTCTGAGGAGTCTGCCTTTCTCACAAGCTTCTAGATGGTTGCAGAGGCAGCCGATTCACAAATCACACTATGAGAAGGAAACAGGACATTCTGTTACTGGGAAATCTGTTCAAATCATGAATTCTTAAGATTGTATGACTCAGAGGAATAGTCAGTGGTTCTGGTCTGTATTAAATTCCTGTTATTTGTAGCATGAACCATAACATAGTCATCCTAAATATGTAGATATAAAACTGCAAGTCTTTTGAACAGGCAAAACCTGTTAATTACCATTTGCTTTGTTGACTTCCCTTAATCATTATTCAAAATACAAGCATAAGATGATAACAACAACAAACAATACAATTTTATAATTGAGCTATCGATTATTACAAATAAATTTTTTAGCCCAAGCTCATGGAACATGTTGTTAGTTGATAATTAAAAGTGAGACTGGGCATGGTGGTGCATGCCTGTAGTCCCAGCTACTCAGGAGGCTGAGGCAGGAAGATCATTTGAGTACCGCAGTCTGAGACTGCAGTGAGCTATGATGACACCTCTGCCCTTCAGCCTGGGCAATAGAGGGAGAGAGAACCTTCTTTAAAAAAAACTATGTATATCTATCAAACTAATTTTAATTAATTCTTTCCTTTCATTGATCAGCAAGTTTCAGGAGTAAGTGCAAGTGTTTATTTGGAAGGTTGAAGAACGTGTTTAGAGGTCTGAGGTTGATCTAGAAGGCCATGCCCAAAGGATGTTTGTGCCCATTTTTTGGAGAATGATAAAGGGATGTATTTTCTTGGGATGGATAATGGTGGGTTCTTTCTACGCTCAACGATTTTGGTGCAACGATACAGCTGTGTATTATGGGAAGCCACCCAAACACTTGGCAGAAGTAGAATACCAATGGTTCATTTCTAATTAAACTTGTTTATTTTATTTTTTTTCTCTGGGTGTGTATGGCCTTATTTCAAATTTGGGCTCTTTCTGAGATACAGGACAAAAACATAACCAAAATGTAAAGTCTGCAAAGAAAGCCTATTTTTACTGATCTAGACTCGCTTTTTTCTGAACCTTTTCCTTCCTTCTCTTCATTCATCGTCTCATACTGGGCATTTATGTCCTCATCTTTCTCTGCCTCCCATCTCTCATGCTAGATTCTTAGGGAATAGTCTAGTATCAGCTATTGGAAGTATAAATATAAATAAATGCTATTTTCTAAAGCATACATATGCTTAAATCTTATTTTTATTCTGGAGTGGAGAACAATGTCACAGTTATTGGGAAATCAGGTAGTAACAAGCTGGTAGAACCAGAGAAACCTAATAGAGATTCTGGTTTAAGCACAACATGACAGTGGGGTCTGGATTTTTTTTTTTTTTTTTTTTTTTTTTTTTGTTTGTTTTAAGACTAGAATAGCCCTCCCAGTTGGCTCTTTGGGATGTAAATAACGTTGCCATTAGCAGGCAAATGATGAATTTCATGTGTTCCAGTTTGCCAAGGACTCTTCTCCCCCCTACTCAAAAATAAACTAGAGAAGGTAAATTCAGATTTCAGTATGAAAAGGGATCATACTACATTGTACATTGTACTATATTTCACCTTGCAGAAATGTCTTCTGATTTTGCTGTTTTCTTTCACTACATTATGTGTTCAGCTGTTAAATTTGAAAATGGTTGCAGAAGTAGGAACAAGAGCCTAAGGAGAGGAAGATCAAAGATATAGTAGTGTTTTGGTCATTCATTATTCTCTCGACAAATATTTAATAGAGTATCTAGAACTAGATTCTTGAGGGATTACAGAGAATAATTTTTTCCCCTTGAAAAGAACATTTAATTTTTGATGAATCTTAAATTAATAAAGCCCTCTGGCTCAGCGCCTGTGGATCGAGTGGCTAAGGCTCCAGTCACATACACCTGAGCTGGCGGGTTTGAATCCAGCCCGGGCCCGCCAAACAATAATGATGGCTATAACCAAAAAATAGCTGGGCATTGTGGCGGGCGCCTGTAGTCCCAGCTACTTGAGAAGCAGAGGCAGGAGAATCACTTGAGCCCAGGAGTTGGAGGTTGCTGTGAGCTGTGATGTCATTGCACTCTACCCAGAGGGACAGCTTGAGGCTCTGCCTCAAAAGAAAAACAAACAAAAAACAAACAAACAAAAACAACCCTCATGTTAGAAAAAGATTTTTAAAGAAACCATACACAATAACTCCCCATTTGAACAAATTTCTGGGCACTATGTTGCACAGCCCCACATTCTGCTTGTGGACCTCTGTAAATGGTTCCTACTGAAGTTGCATAATGTCCAACCTTCCCAGCTGTTCAAGGCAGCCAGCCCTGTGGTACTTACTTTTTTCCCCCGTGTAAATGTAACAAAAATTATTTCTCACCTTTAAAACAAATTAAACACATTTCAAGTTGATCTCACTATTCTGAAATTTTCTTTTGAAAATCCATTCTGTACTTCATGTGTGGCAAACTGTGAAACCATGAAGGGTTTTGAAAGAACTTCTAGTGACTGTTGCTTCCCCAAGTTCTAGGTTTTTAAGGCTACAGAAAGGCAGGTTTTATTTCCCTGGTTAGATGGAAACTGTTCAGCAATCCCCTCCAGACAAAAATTACCCTCTTTGAGTGAAATGGTTGGCTTTTTTAAAAATGCAAACTTAATTAAAAAACAAAACAAAGTCCACAAATTGAGCCAGTAAGGCAAAAGAAACAGCAGATTTTGTTCAGTCACAGCAAACCAAAATTGTTAATGCCTTCATAGTTTAGCTTTTGTTGTTGTTTTTTTTTTCTTTCTTTTAACAAAGCAACTGGCAGTTAAAGGTGAGCTGTTTCACTTGGGCCAGTGCAAACACACAGCCATCAAAGGGTTTCTTGAGTAATTAGTAACGTGAACGCAGCCGTCACATTCTGAGATGTGTACATATCTATCCAAGCAGAGGGGAAATCGTGTAATTAATTTTGAAGCTGTTATGATGTTTCAATTGATTTGGATCAGAAAAAAAGGAGAACAATTAAGAAGAATCAGAAAACAATATCCCTTTTAGTATTCTAAAGGGAAGGGAAAAATTAAATAGGAGTTTAATTGAAAAATTCTGATGTATATGAGAGAAATAGAATGTGTTTAAAAAAGGAATCCTGACTTATTATGGGAGCACCAATAATGGACCAGCATCTTGGGCAAAAAAATTTAAATTCAAGTGACCACAAAGCCATTAGTGGGATTAGAAATTCAGGTTAGAAGTCAAAATATTAAAATTGTTTTAGGTACCCACTTAACTCAAAACTCTTGCTTGAATGGCATCATTCTGGAATTATTCTACTGGGAAAAATTATCCCAAATTAATTCCTACTACAGAGTGTGAAACATTGCCATTTTTGTCATTCTAGGACCTTTTTTGGGCCATTTTTCCTTTTTTTGTATGACCCTTTTACTATGAGTTGAAGTAAACATATCTAATTTTATAGTCTAAATCCTTCTGAAAATGACATTAGTAACATATTTTCTTTATACAAAGAATATATTAATATGTTACCAGGCTAATGGTATAAGCTAAATTAAAAAACTAATGTAATTCAAAGTTTTCAAAACACTCTTGCATGTGCAGTGCTAGCTAAGAGTTACATGATAAGAAAATATTACATTGTTTTTATATGCATTTATCAATTGCTCATTACTTAATTAATTATGTATTATCTATTATGTTTATATCTTATTTCTCCCTATTGCTTTGTCCACTTCTGCTAGATAAAAAATATAGGAGTTTCTTGTGTCTACTGTACTTGTAATTCTCTTGAGAGTACCGATTTTCACAAAAATCAACTGTACGATTTTAAAACCCCCCAAAACCATGTAGTATTTTAGAAATCTAAACAAAGCGTGTTTAGGGCAATACAGACAAGAAAATACATATTATATGAACCACAGGTTCTACTGTTTAACAGTTTGATTTAACAATTGTGGCAGAATTTTGTCCTAAAAAGAACATTAAAATTAGTATTCAATAAATTTTGATCAAATCATATAATTCATTTTCTCCTGATAAGTATAGTTGCATGACCTCAACTCTCCTCCTGAGCCAGTTTATTAAAATGATTTTTCACTAGTTATGTAAGAAAACTGAAGTCAGAAGCAAAGAAATGAACAACGCATCACATTTTATGGAGACTATTATTTCTAGCCTCTGGTTAGATGGACCTATGGCCAGGTGACAGGGTTCCCCTCTCCTGTGAGTTTGGCATTTTGGTTTCCTCGAATTCAAAGCACTCTGTATCTTGTGAAGGAACATTGCAGGCAGGCTGGACAGGAAGTGATGCTTTTACTCTAAAAATTTTATTTGCTTAGTTCAGTGACTAGGGTGAAGGATTAGGGCCTGGTTAGTAGTTGATATAGGAAACAACCTACTAAAATATGCATAATTATATCTATTTCATTCTCATGTATTACAATACATTTGATAAACGATTCCTCCTTATCCATCCCATATTGAAGTATACACAACCTTTAGATAATTGAGAATGTTGCCTGACAGTACATCCTTTCTTGGTTCTTTCCTCAAGTTCCCTCTTTTCTACCTCTAATGCCATAAAGAAAACAGCTAAGAGCAGTCCACAGAGCATTCTGAGGGGATTTCAAGAGCTTTCACGTACTCTAACCAACTCTATGACTCTATGATGAAAAGAACATAAACAAAAGCCACTTAGGATGGATAAGCAACATTGGTTTGACATACTTCGTAAAGTTTGCAATGTTCTCATATTTTGCTCCTCCCACTCACCAAACTCTTCTACTTTCTACCTCAGAACTCTATTTTCTTTACTTCTTTCTTAGCTACAACACAGAGAGATGCTTTTACAGACCTTCCTTGAAGGTTGTGTGTATTGTTGTGTGGTTGTCATTCATTCTGTCATCATTTAAAACTTGCTCCTTAGATCCTTTTTCTTTCTAGAAAGTGGCTGTCCTGAGAATGATGTTTACATTTCAATTTGGTGGTAATAAATCAAGGTGGCACAGAACCCACATTGTAATTTTTTCAAAAAATAGTACCTTTAAAGAGGGCAAGTTGGGGTTTCCTTTAATTACATAATAAAAGAGACTTTAGAGTTAAGATGCTGGGAAACCCCAGTGTTTCTTTCCTCCAATCATCTCTTGTTTTCCTGCTCCTTCACTGAATAACCGTGTGAATATACTGCAGAGGCCTTCTTACCTGGTCGCTGAGGCTTCTGTCTCCTTGGCAACTAAACTTTTCAGAGATTACAGGGAAAATGTTTTCTTTAGCTCTGGAGCTGTTTTAATGCTTTCAAATGTCAAGAAAAAAGATTGTATAGTCCCATGGGTGCTGACGTGAATGGGGGCAAGAGACAATATTTAAAAATATGTTTAGTAGATTCTTCAGCAGCCAGCAATCTTCAAAATGTGTGTAAAGTTTAAAAATAATTAAATACAACTCAAAACTTCAGCAGAGGGAGACCCCACTTACTTGGCTACTTCAAGGTCTTTGGATATGGGGCATTATGAACTCCTTTACCTTCCAGTTTTCAGGGCATTGAGGATTTGCTTTTATAATTGCAGGAGGTAAAAAAGGCAAAGGAAATGTGTTCACAAAAGTACTCATATTAATTTTCATCTTGAGTATACAAGAAAATGAGGTTTTGGACATTTCTCTATTACTTAAAGATACTCCTTGTGAACCACTACCTACTAAATATCAGTTCTTTTGGAATATCTTTAAGTTGCCTCTAATTCAGATTTTCTCCTTATGTAACATGGTCTTACTGAGATAATTTTTTTTTCAGATTTTTCTGTGACTCCTGAACCACAAACTGTTTTTTCTTTTTTTTCTCTCAACTCAACAGTTGGGTGCAGAAGAGGGACTTACTGTCTTCTGATTGTGGTAAGGAAATAGATTCTCAGGTCTTCAATTAGTAACCTTATGACTTTTCTGGAATGGTGGTATCTGAGGTGTGACTGATCTATTCCTGTTGGCATCTACTGCTGAAGGATGCATCTGGGAGGCCTTGGGGTCTCCACTCTTTCTTGGCTTAGTCAGAACACAGTGGTTCCCTCTTGATGATTTGACACCCTCTGGGCACTGCTTGGTATTGTGGATACTCCAGAATGACAGCAGCACCCTGTACATTAGGCCTAGCACCTGCTGTGTGGTCCTCAGCTATATGAACCTGCCCCCTTTCTCCCACTGTGATGACTTAGCCAGACCCTTAATTGACAACCATGTGTCCTCTCAGACCCCTATAATCTACCTGAGTTCTATCCATGCCTGTGAGCATTGAGTTTGACTCAGGAGAACTAAATTCTGATTCTCTGTGCTTAAATCATCCTATTCCAACACCACTACTATCACATGGCTAACCCCAGACTGGTAAGGCAAAAGCCACATCTCAGAGTTCCAAATGTGAATTAGAATGAAGACTCCCTGATCTCTGTGTTCATCTCAACTTTGTTTATAGCACCATCCTTATCCCCAACTCCTACCCACCCACTCCTATAGATGAACAACCAGGAAGAAGTTCTCTAACACCATACACCTTCTACCTTATGGCTTCTCTACATAATTACACATATCTTAGGGGAAGAAGATTCTCTCATGTTCCCCATTTATCTGTCTAGCACTTTTTTTCTCCTCCACCTCAATTCTTAATCTTGAGTTTTAATGATGAACGAATCATAGAAGAGCCAGGAGAATGGTATAAGATGGACGTTTCTCAACCAACAGCATATATCAGGAGGTTTAAAAGCATTATACCAACTGACGCTTCTCTATAACCAAGATTATTACCTAACAGAATCCTGGAAAAGGGAAAAGTTTGTGGCAAGAGAAGTCTGAAGACCTTAAGCAGTGGTGAATAGACGAAGCACCATTAGATACATAAAGGGCAAAGACAACATGAATAAATAGGTTTAGGGGAGTTTTACGTGACAATGATGAAGAGAAATTAAAGTTTCCTGAGGGCCATATTGGAATATGCTAAGCACAGAAGCAAGAATATGGGAGGGGAGATAAGGTCAAATATGAGAGAGATTGGATTGAATTTCAGGTTGGAAACAAGAAGCTAGCACAGATCAGAAGAGGCCAGCTAAGTCAGGAGTAAAGGAGTTCTAACAATAGCATAGATAGTCAGGTGGAGATAGTGTGTTCAAACATAAAGAGCAACATTCTTTAAAATTGTGTGGAAGGTGTTCTCTTAATGTGACACTTAGCATATCTTCTTAGGATGACTCCATAAAAAATAAACAACATACCAAACCCAAAATATCCCACTAGTATCACCATTGCTTGGGGAGGCCCATTAAAAATGGATTTCTAAACAAGATCCAAATACATGCTGTCAACAAGAAGCACACCTCACATATAAATGCACATAGACTGAAAATGGATGGAAAAGATATTCCACGCAAATGGAAACCAAAAAAGAGCAGGAATAGCTCTAATTATATCAGATAAAATCGATTTCAAGACAAAAATAATAAAAAGAGACTAAGAATGTCATTATATAATGATAAAGGGGTCAGTTCAATGAGAACATATAACAATTCTAAGTATATATGCACTAAACATTGGAACACTTAAATTTATTAAGAAACTGGATTCATCTCTTGCTTCTCTATTCTGTTCCAGACATCTGCTTCTCTGCTTTTGTGCCAGTACCATGCTGTTTTGATCATGATTGATTTACAGTACACTCTCAGGTCTGGTAGCATGAGTCCTCCTGCTTTGTTTTTATCCTGAGTAATGTTTTGGCTATTCGAGGTTTGTTCTGATTCCATATAAAATGAAGTATTATTATTCTTGGTATAATTTTTAACAGCACCTTCTTTCACTCTCCAAAGTTCCCCAATTGTGATTATAAATTATATGGTCACCCCAATTATCATAGTAGTAGATTCCAAACATAAAGATTCAAATAATTAAATTAAATTAAAATAATTAAATTAATGGTCTTCTGATTTATTTTGCTCTTTTGAAGATAGTATTAAATTGAATATTACAGAGTAGAAATATGACAGAAATCAACTGCTATCTTCCGAAAGTTTGTGTTTAATATTATCTTTTTCAGATAATTACTCATTCATCTTCAAATAAGCACTTTTGACCCTTTGAAAATCATGCTATGTTCTCTGTCATCCTCATCTGTTCTGCCACACAAATACCACAGTCACCAACACATGTCAACTGAGGACCATAAAACTTCAATATTTTCATTTATTGATTTAGCTAATACACTGGCCTCAAGTCTTCTTGACTTTATAAAATAACAGTCATTCCATTTTGGATGCTCATTACCATGGCCATTTATAGGATACTAAATTATTATCAGAAAATATTCTACTTCTTAAATACAAAGATTACAGAACCAGTCATACATTAAAACTTCCTATTGTTAAAGCTTTCTTGCAATCATTTCCACCCAAACAACTTGTGTTAGTCTCATAATTACTTTCTGTTTATTGTCCTCCATGTTTTCTGTCAGATAATAAAACTACTCTTGACTTCATTTTCTTTTCTACCCAGCATGCAAAATATGAAAATTTCATTTCTTCTTATAATTTTTATTATTCATCTATTTTTTATATTTTGATAACATGGAACTAGGTCCATGAGTTTGTAGCTGTAGCATTTTACATAAAACCTAGGTACTTCATACCTATATGTCAAATAAATAAAATAAATACAATGGGGGCATTGCCTGTTATTTATTAAATTCTCTCCTTCCCATCTCATAATCAGATTATGAATAGTACATTTGAAAGGGCTATCTGGCATTGAACTTGTCTAATAAGGCTATAGTAATGAGTCAAGTCCTCAAGTGAGCAACTTTGCACAAAACTATTACATAAAAATAAAATACTATCCTAATCTTTTATCATTTTATGACAATTAGTCACTTAATATTATTTTTACAATTTTATTTATAAGATTACTACTTTAAAATCTGTTTACCCTGTCCTAGGTACTTATCAATTTATTTTAGTTGTTGGCCAGTAGGTAGACAGTGGTTTGTAGCCTTTGGGTTTATGTTCAGAATATTTAGATGTCCTATAGGAAGAATAAATTTAGAGGCAGATTTAGGAATGCATGTTCCAGATAAAAGATAATCCATAAACTTACTGCTTGATAAGCATATTTTCCCAATCACACATGCACTGAAAATATAAAAATATAAGTATATTATAATAGTACTATGGACTATTAGACTATACTATTAGACAATGGAAACACTAAAAATACTGTTTAAAATTAGGAAGCAACATTCATTAGCTAATATTTTCAAAATATTAAGCCCTTCATGTAATGAAATAATGTATTTATATATATTTGACTATATTACATAATTCTGCATTTGTGAAATGTAGTTTGTTTACTCATGTTAAAATATTTTTATAGTCCAGATTTGTTTGAGGTTCTGCAACCTCTGTCTACTTTTACTTCATTAGTCTTTGGTAAACATACTTCTAGCATTGGCAGACTAGTTACCTTTAGAATAATCCATCTTCTAAGGTTACTTAGAAAATATGGGTAAATATAAAAATAACATTACAGTATGAAATACAATGAAATATAAATTACACATAGAATATATATGTGTGGGTGGCACCTGTGGCTTAGTGGGTGGGGTGCTGGCCCCATATACTGAGGGTGGAAATTTCAAACCCAGCCCCAGTCAAACTGCAACACAAACTAGCCAGGCATTGTGGCGGGCACCTGTGCTCCCAGCTACTCGGGAGGCTGAGGCAAGAGAAACACCTAAGCCCAAGACCTGGAGGTTGCTGTGAACTGTGATGCCATGGTACTCTACCGAGGGTGACAAAGTGAAACTGTCTCTAAAAAAAAAAAAAGAATATATGTGTGTTTGTGTTTGTACACAGAGGGTATCAAAAATGTATCCACATTTGAAGAAAGGGAAAAAATGTATCTTTATATTCAGTACATACTGATAAAAGGTTAATGCAAATCACGTTTGTTTTCTGCAATTATAAGAAGTGCTTCTAGTAGTTGCCATCAGTGTCTAGACACTTCTGGATACAGCTGACTACTGCTTAAGCAACAATGACCAAAGTGTTCACTTGCATTGCTGTGCATGCTGTTTCAAATTCTTCCTGAGAATTGACAACGTAGCCAAGTTTTATTATGGTAGACTATATCCTTGAAGGTCCTCCACAGGTACAAGTCAAGAGGTGTTATGTCAGGAGAATGTGGAGGAAAATCAACTGTACCTTTTTGTCCTACCCACTGTAATGGCAAATTATCATCCAGGTAAGCTCTCACATTAGAGCGTGTAATAATCTTGGGATGAAAACTTTCCATTTAGCTATTTTAAGAATATGTAGTATATTGGCTCCGGGCCGTAGCACAGTGGTTACAGCGCCAGCCACATACATTGAGGCTGCCAGGTTCGAACCTGGATGGGGCCAACTCAACAAAAAAAATAGCTGGGTGTTATGGTGGGCACCTGTAGTCCCAGCTCCTGGGAGACTGAGGCAAGAGAATTGCTTAAGCCCAGGAGTTTGAGGTTGCTGTGAGCTATGATGCCACAGTACTCTATTGAGGGCAACATAGTGAGACTCTGCCTCAAAAACAAACAACAAACAAACAAAGAATGTGTAGTATACTTGTTCTGCCAATTCCTGTGTCATGTGCACACTGTTTAGTATACTTCTGTGGTGAGTGTGTAAACTGTTTAAACACCATAGCAGAAGAGCAGGACTTGTTGCTGGATCTTCCCTTGTGCACATTACACATAGTACCATCCATCTCACGTGTATTACAAATGCACACACTTGTTAGGCATGTTGGAGGTTCTGCTCCATACTCATGCCTCCATTGCCATACTTTCACAATGTTCTTGAATTTTAAATACCACTTCACAATTGTCTTGTGCCCCTCGAATGACGACTATGCTTCCGCTATTTTCTTTCATTGTCCAACCTGCTGCATGGTGCTTTATTTGATTAACAATATCTTTTTAGTGAACGTCATACTACACATTGGTATTGTAATTCAATTCAACTTTGAATAGTATATATAGAAAACATCACTTAAAATGTGTATAATTTTTTTCAATCTCAGTATACATACATATATGTATATATTTGTAATATATACTATAATAACTATAAGAAATGCAAATTATAATTCAGAATTTACAAAAGAAGAGAGTTCTTATTAAATACTTCAGCTTTTCATTTGAGAAGCTGAAGGGCTCTACTATAGAGTAAAGCTAAACTTGAGTAAACAAACCTTAAAAGCATATTCAAACCTCTCAGACCCTCATTAGATTAAGGATATATGGATTTTAATTACCCTCCTTTAGCTATTTCTCAGAATCAAAGTTAAATTTAATATGAAGTTATTTAGATTTCAAAAATACATAATCAACTACATCCAAAGAAGAATTTGAAAAAATAAAGGGAAAAAAAACAAACAAACACAAATAGACCTATAAGAGATTAATACTCTGGGTTATCAAATAAGGACTGTGGAATAGTTATAATTACTGCAGTCAAGGAAGTTAAATAAAAAGTAAAAATTGGTAGAGGACTAGAAACTGAAAATTAAAGATCATATGTAAATTCTAGATTTAGAAATGAGCTATTGAAAGTAAGATTCAATAAAAATAGGCTTAACAGCAGGGTGGATTCAAATGAAGAAAGAAATAGTTGGAAATTAGTCAGAAAATACGTTCATCCTGAAACACAGAGAAACAGAAAAAAATCAATTGTTAAGAGAACAAAGGCTTAACATGGGGCTGGGGCATTAGATATTACAGAGGTATGTAAATGTGTTTGTATCTGCCTTGTCTGCTACGTGAGACTGCTTTTGGAAAAGCTTTGAGTTTAGGGCTTGAGGCTACATGAATATAATTATATTCAAAGGTTAAATTCAAATATTATGAGATTTTTGTGTCAAATTGATTGACATACATATTGGCTCTTATCTTTGGTAGATACATGCCCCATGTAAATAACCTATTTATACTTAGGTATCTGTAGAGGCTCCCAACAGGATGAAAGTACCATATCTGCTAGATTTCTTACCATTGGACTTGTACCAAAAATTGTGGTGTTACAAATATATAGAAAATAACATAACCAGATATTGGTTCTATCACACACACATATACACACAAAGATATGGAATCAACCTGAGTGCCGCTGACTGATTAGTGGCTAAAACACACATACCACCACCACCACCAAATACTACTCAGCCATAAAGAAAATGAAATAATATCTTTTACAGTAACTTGAATGGATGGATGGAACCAGAAGCCATATCCTAAGTGCAGTATCTCAGAAAAAAAGAAAAACAAATTATCTATATACTCACAAGTGGGAACTAAATGGTGACTATACATGATCAGGCAGAATGGTATGATAGACTTGGGAGACCCAGAAGGAGGAAGGTTGGGGGGCTGTGGTTTGAAAAACTAGTGTTGTGTACAATGTATGCTCTTCTGGTAATGGGTACACAGAAATTCCTGACTTCACCAATATGCAATTCATCCATGTAACAAAAAAATTTCTAGTACCCACTAAATCTATTGAAATCATAAGATAAAATGAATATAGACAAAAAAGATAATTTTGCAGATAATATTGAATAAAAATAATCAAATGGAATTCTAAAAATAAAATAGATCAAATTAATAATTTAATAGATTTAACAGTGGATCATACAGAACAGAGTAGACAAGTATTAAACCAGAATATAGATAGTAAAAAATACACAGAATCAATCATAGAAAAGAAAAAGATGAAAATATAAATGGTCTATTATATGTGAAAGTACAGTCTAGGAAGAAGGTAAGACAAGTGAATCAGATGAATATTTGGAATAATATCAGTAGCCAATGATTTTCAAAAAGTGATGAATACGATCAACCATAGACAAGAAAATAT
Organism: Loris lydekkerianus; assembly: GCA_963574355.1. Classification (NCBI taxonomy): domain Eukaryota; kingdom Metazoa; phylum Chordata; class Mammalia; order Primates; family Lorisidae; genus Loris; species Loris lydekkerianus. The sequence continues at coordinate 94,745 of CAUYPK010145774.1, forward strand.
CTTTTTGTGTGTGTGTGTGTGTGTGTGTGTGTGTGTGTGTGTGCAGACACACAAAAAGCACGTAATAGATTTGGAGATTTAAATGCTATTCATCAATTTGAAAGATCCAGGGAATACCAGTAGTGGACTGGGGAACTGTCAAAGAAAGGGAAAGCCATCTACTAGTGTGTCCTGGTATGGACAATGGACATTATTTTTCTAAGTTAGTTCTGAGAAAATGTTAAACAAACAAACAAACAAACAAAAAATGAAACAAAAAAATAACAAAAAACCTTCCTCAGTATTATGTCAACTTAGGGATAAGGGATAATCAACTTAGAATACTTAGAATATTTCTACATCTAAAGTGTCACCAGTTAAGGGGGTTTTCTAGGGATATCAATTCTCTAGGATTTCTGGCCTGCTATCTGAACATGGGCAACATAACCTACCAAATTTCTGTAAAAATCCCTCAGGCACAGTGTTAGTTCAAGTTGCCAGTAAGGCAAAGCACAGGATGGTATCTTAGGGATATGGGTGAAGCACTGGCAGCATCTTCTGTTACAATTAACAAAAATGACCTAATTGACATTTTAGAACACTGACTGAAAAAATGCAGCATACGCATTATTTCCAAGAGCACATGGAATATTTACCAAAGTAGGCCATATACTGGTCCATCAAGCAAGTTTCAAACAATTCTAAATGATTAAAATCATTCTTATATATTCACTGACCACAGTGAAATTAAACCCAGATTTAATAATTAAATGATAACCAGAGAAATACACAAGTGTCTGTATACTAAATACTTTACTCCAAAATTATTTATTGCTTCTCTATTAAGAAAATTTCATGTCTGGTATGGCAGAGAAGGTCTCCCTGAGTTAGAAATATGTGTGGAAAGACATGGGAATCAGTCAGAGAAGACATGTAGTAATAAAGAAAACTCCATGCAAAGGGAATAATATGTGTAGAGGCTATATAAGGCAGGGAAGAATTTTTAGAACAGGCATCTTGAAATGGGCCATAAAATATTACTAAGATTAGGTGGTTAGAGGGTAAGAAAAACAAGGGAATTTCAGGCAGAAATAATAGTATGAACACTTCTACACTGCAGGTGGGAATGCAAATTAATACATTCATTTTGGAAAGATGTGTTGAGAACACTTAGATATCTAAAAATAGATCTCCAATTCAATCCTATAATTCCTCCACTAGATATATATCCAGAAGACCAAAAATCACATTATAACAAAGATATTTGTACCAGAATGCTTATAGCAGCCCAATTCACAATTGCTAAGTCATGGAAAAAGCCCAAGTGCCCATTGATCCACGAATGGATTAACATATTGTGGTATATATACACCATCGAATATTATGTAGCCTTAAAGAAAGATGGAGACTTTACCTCTTTTATGTTTACATAGATGGAGCTGGAACATATTCTTCTTAGTAAAGTATCTCAGAAATGGAAGAAAAAGTATCCAATGTACTCAGCCCTACTATGAAACTAATTTATGGCTTTCAAATGAAAGCTATAACCCAGTTATAACCTAAGAATATGGGGAAGGGGAAGAGGAAATAGAGGGAGGGGGGAGGATGGGCTGAGGGAGGGTGATTGGTGGGATTACACCTGCGGTGCATCTTACAAGGATACATGTGAAACTTAGTAAATGTAGAATATAATTGTCTTAACACAATAACTAAGAAAATGCTAGGAAGGCTATGTTAACCAGTGTGATGAAAATGTGTCAAACTTTTTATAAAACCAGTGTATGGTGCCCCATGATCACATTAATGTACACAGCTATGATTTAATATTAATTAAAAAAGAATGCTATAATTAAAAAATAAAAAATAAAAAATATATATATATAAATGCACCCAGGGATGTTTTTTAAACACACCCAGAGATAAGATCCATCATAGACCAAATAATTCAGAACCTCTGGAGTCTCTGCAGGGCATATTTGTGAAGCTCCCCATGGATGCTAATGGAAAGCCAGAGCTAAGGACCCCTGACACAGTCTGTCCCAACATTTTTCAGATGAGCACAAAATGACACACTCAATTTCATTTTCCAATCAGTATTTTCCCAGAAAAAATAACTGATTTTAGCAGAAAGTGCTAAGCAAAAAATGATGGCAAAAAACAATAACCAACAGACCAATAGGCAAAAACAGAAAAGGATAAGGGTGACCATAAATTACCCAGACTAGGATATTCGAGCTCCAGCTTTCCTTCCCATTGGCACACCAATGCCCAGAATAATGATTGAAATACAGTGTTCATTAAACATTTATTAGAATGAATTAATGAAAGAACTTCTATTAAATCTTAAAATAACATCTCAGAAGAACAGAAAATATTTCTGTCCATAGCTTTCATTTGCAGAACTGTGTATCCTTCACAAATAGATACAAAGGTAAACTCTTTGTGTTTGCATCCCTAAGACAATGGAAACAGATGGTGACTATGATTCCTCTCCTCTAAGAAGTAGGCTTGCATTTAAAAGTTGAATCACAGAATAGAATTATCTCAGGGGGGGAAAAATCCCTGGGGGTTTATGTTTTCTTTTCCTTTAAAAAAAATTTTTTTTATTAAATCATAAACACATAGATCATGTATACATTAATGGATTTATGGGGTATAATGTGCTGATTTCATATAGCATTAGGAATGTTTATATCACACTGGTTAATATTTACCTCATCTCATTTACTTAGTTATTGTGTTAAGACATTTATACTCTATACTAATAGATCCAAAATGTACCCTTGCATTATGCACCATAGTTGTGATTCCACCATACACCCTTCCTCGATCTGATGTCCCCCCTCCCCTCGACCCATGAATGGATTAATAAATTGTGGTATATGTATACCATGGTATATTATGCAGCCTTAAAACATGGTGGAGACTTTACCTCTTTTATGTTTACCTGTATGGAGCTGAAATATATCCTACTTAGTAAAGTATCTCAAGAATGAAAGAAAAAATAACCATGTACTCAGTACAATTATAAAACCAATTTACAATCATTCACACTTTAGTATGAAGGATAGATCACACCTATGGCCCAAGATGAAGGAGGGAGGAGGGGGGTATGTTTTATTTTGTAACTGAAATTAGACTTAAAAAGAAAATGTGAAATTATCTTCAGTTGGTGAATTAAAGTATTTGTGAAAGGAAAAAATTATATTTGTAAATAATTTTTAAAAGTGGTATGTACTGAATTGTGTCTCCATGAAGAATGCATATATGGAAGTCCTAATAGCTCATGTAACTGCCTGTGGAGATAGAGCCTTTAAGGATGTAATTAAGGTTAAAGGAGGGCAAAATGATTGGGCCTTAATCCAATGGGATGGGTATCCTTAAAAGAAGAGAGACAAGAAATCTCTCTCTGCCATGTGAGGACATAACTCAAAGGCTACCATCTGTAAGCCAGGAGGAGAGTCCTCACCAAAAACCAGTCTCAACCCCATGGGCACCTGGATCTTGAACCTTTAGTCCCAAAAACTGTGATAAATTAAATGTTTATTGTTTGAACCACTAAGTCTGTGATATTCTGTTATGGTAGCCAGGGAAAACTAATACAAATGTAGACTTCTTTACTTTAGGGTCAGCTTGAAGAAAACAGAAAGTACAAAAGAAAGTAAATAGGCCCATTTTCTGGTTCCAAAAACCCCCCCAGCATATAGGGTAGAGTGTGAGGCCAGAGAGAAATATGTTAAATAAAATTGTCTGGAAATAAAATCCAAAAAACTTCTCACATATCCATGGTGAATGTTTGGAGTATTTTGTACGTGACCTAACTTACAGCAGAATATAATTGAACACTAAATTACTACAAGTCAATTATACTTTGGAGAGGTTAAAGACGAGATGCCATACTATAATTTCCTCACTACAGCTTTTGGTCTTTACTGCAGTCATCATTTGGGGGGTGCATTTTAAAATGAAAACTGAAAAATAAAAATGTAGCAAGTGGAAAATGACAGGGAAACATATCGGATCATTTAGATTCCTTTTATAACACAAGCTCAGATAACCCTGTTAGTGGTTTTTTCTCATACATTCTCAAAGCCTCCCTACATTAGATTCTACAGGCCACCCTGTGGCTTTTCAAGCAAAATAATCATTCTTTTTTTTTTTTTTTTCTCTCCTATAAATTCATTTTAGCAGCACTTGTGTTTTGATTTGCTACAAATCCTCTGGCACTTATTAACATTCACAGTGGTTCAGGGCAGCCTCATGCAAATGCAACTCCTTCTACCAACAAAATGCACATTTTCTGTTGGGCAATCAACATTTCATTAATAGCTTGTTAAAGCTAGAATGGACTTAATCATGACCTAGTTCACCTCCCCATCTCCCACCCAGCGATATTAGCAACAGATAAAAGGCCCAGGCAGCCCAGGCATCGGGGCTTTTCAGGGCATTATGCTACCTACATGAACATTAGAGGGTACTTTCTTAGGATACACAGACCAGAATTCCACAATACAGTTTCTATCAAGTTTGTTTTTAATTGAATACAACTTGGTATTATAATTTCCACCTTTATCATGAAAATAAAGATAAAGCAATTGTTATATACGTGCATAATACATTCTTCCATTTAGAGGACATTTTGCACTGAAAAAGAGAAAGCACTGGCATGAAAAGTGCTAACACACTAAATTTAATTTTTATCTATCTTCTGTACCTAAGATAAAGGATCATCTGTTTCTTAAAAACATACACAATAACTATAATCTACAAAGAACTCAAGCAAATCAACAAGAGCAAACAAACCAATTAAGCACTGGGCACAAGAAACGAACAGCTCTTTCTCCCAAGAAGACAGAAAAATGGCCAAAAAACAGAAGAAAAAATGCTCATCATTCCTACTCATCAGAAAAATGCAAATTAAACCACCCTGAGATATTACCTAACCCCAGTGAGAATAGCCCACATCATGGAGTCTAAAAGCTGTATATGCTGGTGATGGCACAGAGAGAGGAGAACCCTTATATTCTGTTAGCAGGACTGCAAACGAACGCAGTCTTTTTGGAAAAAGGTATGGAGAATCTTCAAAGAACTAAAAGCAGACCTTCCATTTGATCTCACAATCCCATTACTAGGTATCTGCCCTGAAGAAAATAAAATCATTTTATCATAAGGACATATGCACTAGAATGTTTATAGAAGTTCAATTTACAATTACAATGATGCAGAAACAACCCAAGTGCCCATCAACCTATGCAGAGCTTAATAAACTATGGTATATGTGTACCATGGAATACTGCTCAGTCATAAAAAGGATGGCGACATTATACCCTTTATATTTACCTGAATGGAGTGGAAGAACATTTTCCTTAGTAAAGTATCTCCAGAATGGAAAAATAACTATAGCATGTACTCAATATTAATCTGAAAGTAGTAGATAAAAACTACAGGCCCACATGAGAGGAAAAGCACATTTAGATTCAACACGGGGAGAGGGGGCAGCTGGGAAGGGGCTTGGAAAGCACCCACCTCATGGACACGGGTAGTGGTATATAGCACACCTTCTGGGTGCAGAACTCAAATACAGCTTGGACTTTTTCTCACAAATGTGAACAATGTAACCTAATCATATGTACCCTTATAGTAATCCAAATAAATACACACACACAACACACCCCAGTATGTGTGTGGGCCAAATCTAAGCCTAGGAAAAGACTTTCAATGAGTCTTCTTTGACCCACTGAATGAACTTTGTAAAATATTTGGCTTTCCACTCTTACAGAAATTAAAGATAAACAAGCCTCAAATGAAAATATATTGGTTCAAAAGAAAAAAGAAAAAGTAAAAGAACAACATATCCAGAAGTCTAGCTTCCTCTTCCCCTCCATTCATCCCAAGTTTTTGAATCTCACGTATTTTCTCTCTGGGCCTCCTGGTAATTTCTTCTGACTACAGTAAACAAGCTAGTACATAGATCACTGAGGTCCCTTCAGATGCTAAGTTCCATCTGCAACCTCACAGAAAACAAAGTGTGGGGGAAAACAAAATCCCAAGCTAGTCTAATCAAAAATGAATCCCCAAAAATATAAAAAAAAAAAATGAGAGAAATGAAGAAGCAGAGTTGTAACTAAAAATGAGACATGAGAGGAGGTAACATTTCACTTCAAGAGCAGAAAGGCAACAGAGGAAAAGCAAAACCCTACTTTGCTAAGCTGTACGTGATTGGGTCAGTAAGTTATATAACCAGTACCTTTGCATGTCATGATCTGAAAAATGTGTAAGATGTGAACAGGGTCATTTAGTATAAATCTAAGAAACTTTAACAGTGATTTAAAAATTCAAACCAAGATATAAGTTAAAAAACCTTTATCATTGATATCAATTTGAATATTTTATTATTTCTTTAAAATTACTAAATATTTAATAATTTAGTAATTAAATATTAATGATTGTACATTTTAAAAATCTATTGCTAAAAGCCGAACTTCTGTAGGCTACACTGTATTGATGATCTAGATTTTAAGAAGACCCAGTTAAGAAAAATAATGCATCTATTCATCACTCAGTTACCCATTCATCATTTACTGAGCCAACCAGGTTCCAGCAGTTGGGTTATGTACAGCAGAGAACCATTCTCAGCCATATCCAGTGATGTGGCTGAGGGCAGGCAAAGCTCTGATGAACAGGATGTCTCCTCTTCAGTTGCATGAGGCAAGAACCATTCAGAAGGGCAGGCAGCTCCAGTAGGTGACCTCAATCGAGAAGGACATGAATGCTCACAGAGCAAGAGGAAAGCGCGGATGAGACAGGTGTCACTTCCTTAGTGTACTGGAGTTACCCGTTGCTTTTTACCCACTAGTCATATATTCATACATGTTAATATTACATATGCGTATATATATTTTACTATATAAGCATATCCAACTTGACATATACATGGGGTGAAAACTGTAGTGGAGCTACTTGGGAAAAAAAGGAGAAATGTTTGTGTACACCAATGTGTATGTCCCTTAATATACAAATATTTCCAACACAGATGTTCACACATCTACTTCCTGATTGGGGGGGCTCTGAAGCCTGCTCCCTACAGATCTCTTTTATCCTAAAATGAAGAAGCAATTTAAGGTTAATAAATATTTCAGCTTATTTATGTTTATTCTGTGGTATTTTTAATTAGTTCCACATTGCAGAAATTTACCTCAAAGCAACCTATTTGTGAAAGGCATATTTAAAAATAACTCAATTTATTAATATGATAAACATGCTTTGCTTTTATTATTCTATCAGTAGTCTCAGCCCATAGTTTAGAAACTACAGGAAATGTAAATACTTTTGATCTGTGCTATAATTTCTTTTCCAGCATCTACCATGCTGATTATCTTCAGCATCATATAAGGTACGTGGCTGGATTTGTTTCTACATGTTCATATATCATCTCTCCTCATAGCTCTGCTGTAAATCCATACCACTCTGATGGATGTTATGCATTAACTTCAAATTAGCCATCAGGACTTTGATGTGAGTTAGTTTCTGAGCTTCCCTGCCAGGGTTCAGAGGCAAGAGAATCCTCAGGCTGTGAGAAAACACAGGGCACGCAAGGAAGTCCCCCCTAACGAGAGGCTAAACTTTGTAGGAAGTGGGGACTACCTACTGGGAAGAGAGGCCCAGAGAGGAGCAAAGAGAATGAAGCAATACTTCACCTACAATGGATGAACACTGCCAGAGGTCAGCTCTCTGCACACTTCTCCTAGGAGGGTCCGCCACTGCCAGAGGTCAGCTCCCTGCACACGTATCCTAGGATAGACCAGCACTGACAGAAGTCAGCACTCTGCACACTTCTCCTAGGAGGGACCAGCACTGCCCGAGGTCAGCTCTCTGCACACTTCACCTAGGAGGGACCAGCACTGCCTGAGGTCAGCTCTCTGCACACTTCTCCTAGGAGGGTCCAGCAGTGCCAGAGGTCAGCTCTCTGCACACTTCTCCTAGGAGGGTCCAGCACTGCCCGAGGTCAGCGCTCTGTACACTTATCCTAGGAGGGACCAGCAGTGCCAGAGGTCAGCTCTCTGTATACTTCTCCTAGGAGGGTCCAGCACTGCCAGAGGTCAGCTCTCTGCAAACGTATCCTAGGATGGACCAAAACTGACAGAGGTCAGCTCTCTGTACACTTCTCCTAGAAGGGACCAGCACTGCCCGAGGTCAGCTCTCTGCACACGTCCCTAGGAGGGACCAGCACTGCCAGAGGTCAGCTCCCTGCACACGTATCCTAGGAGGGACCAGCAGGGCCCGAGGTCTACTCTCTGCACACTTCTCCTAGGATGGACCAGCACTGCTAGAGGTCAGTTCTCTGCACACGTATCCTAGGAGGGTCCAGCAGTGCCAGAGGTCAGCTCTCTGTACACTTCTCCTAGGATGGTCCAGAACTGCCTGAGGTCAGCGCTCTGTACACTTATCCTATGAGGGTCCAGCACTGCCAGAGGTCAGCTCTCTGTACACTTCTCCTAGGAGGGTCCAGCATTGCCAGAGGTCAGCTCTCTGCACACTTCTCCTAGGAGGGTCCAGCAGTGCCAGAGGTCAGCTCTCTGCACACTTCTCCTAGGAGGGTCCAGCACTGCCCGAGGTCAGCTCTCTGGACACTTAGCCTAGGAGGGACCAGCACTGCCAGAGGTCAGCTCTGCACACTTCTCCTAGGAGGGTCCAGCAGTGCCAGAGGTCAGCTCTCATCACACTTCACCTAGGAGGGACCAGCAGTGCCCGAGGTCAGCTCTCTGCACACGTATCCTAGGATGGACCAGCACTGCCAGAGGTCAGCTCTCTGCACACTTCTCCTAGGAGGGTCCAGCAGTGCCAGAGGTCAGCTCTCTGCACACATATCCTAGGATGGACCAGCAGTGCCAGAGGTCAGCTCTCTGTACACTTATCCTAGGAGGGACCAGCACTGCCAGAGGTCAGCTCTCTGCACACTTCACCTAGGAGGGACCAGCACTGCCCGAGGTCAGCTCTCTGCACATTTATCCTAGGATGGACCAGCACTGCCAGAGGTCAGCTCTCGCCACACTTCTCCTAGGAGGGTCCAGCACTGCCCGAGGTCAGCTCTCTGTACACTTCTCCTAGGAGGGACCAGCACTGCCAGAGGTCAGCTCTCTGTACACTTCTCCTAGGAGGGACCAGCACTGCCAGAGGTCAGCTCTCTGCACACTTATCCTAGGAGGGACCAGCAGTGCCCGAGGTCAGCTCTCTGTACACTTCTCCTAGGAGGGTCTAGCGCTGCCAAAGTTCAGCTCTCTGCCCACTTCTCCTAGGGTGAACCCGCACTGCCAGAGGTCAGCTCTCTCCACACTTCACCTAGGAGGGACCAGCACTGCCAGAGGTCAGCTCACTGCATAGCCTGACCTCTCTCTTGCCAATGATGTTTTCATAAAGTGAAATGCAATGGCCTGAACTCTGTGTCATTTCTCACGTGATTTTATGGGATATGATAAAACACAGGAAGTAGAATAAGAGAAATTACAGATTCAATTATTCTTAAAAACCACCCCTGCCCTCTCTCCCATAAGAACAAGTCCCCTTCTCCTGCCTTTGTCCCTTCCTGCTCCAGTCCATATGCTTCCTTACCAAGAGGAAATGTGCGTACAGGGTTTTGATATGTGTGTCTGCCTCTCCCTTTATCTCAGGGTAGATTTGCAAACTTTGAAAAGATGTGCAGACTCCTCTCTGAATACATTCTGCTCATATCGCTCTGATGCCGATTCTACTAACTAGAGTCATAGGGAATTAGGCATCCATTGCTAAACAGGCCACAATCCCAATGGTGCTGAGCAAGTTAATTTTCTGGGCCCAGTTCATAATGTTCAATTGGTAGCAGGGGAGCGGCAAAGCAGTAAGCTCTGATATGATGACTAATCAATCAGAATTTGAAAGCTCCTGAACAGGGAATCCTGGGAAAACTCAATGAGGCTTTGGAAGGAAGCTGTGCAAGAGAAGAAGAAAAGGCCAAGGAAAAAACAGAGTATTTTTTTTTTCTTCCCCCTGGGCTTGAACAGCTGTCATCTGTCTCAGAGAGGGAATGTTTTTTCTAAGTAAAATTCTCATTTACATACTATAGAATGTGGTAGGAAATCAGTGAATAAACAAATTCAGCATCAATTCCTAGCTAATAATTATGACCCTTTCTTATTCCCTGGAGTTTCAATTCAAAAGAAGTGAAGCTTCACAACATTAGTTTCAGGAGCTAAAGATGCTGCTTCAAGGAAATGCCCTGATCTTTCTCTGCACAGTGGTACACTACTGTTGTAATTTTGCCTATTAATACCCCAAGCTCCACTTGTTACTAACTAAATAGAAATAATTCTACAGAGGCTTCAAATGGGACTGTGTTATCCAACATGAGTTCTCCCGGTGCTCAGGCTATTCCACATGAAAAGAAACGCTTTTTGTTAAGGGCAAGTAATCTCCTTGCTATTACAACACTTACAATACTTTCCATTCATACACATTGGAAGGCAAAATTAAATTTGCCATGCATGTTTAGTAGATAACAATGCTCTGAGTGGTCCTTAAACTTTAAAAGAGATATTTATTTCCTCCATATTCTAAACAATATGCTTTTAGGTTTCCACTCAGAAAAACTCCATGCTCAAAATTATTGGAGAGTAACATTGATGTATGTGTGTGTACGTGTGTATACGTATAAATCATTTTATATGTTATGTGATATTTTTGTATTTTAGGAAACTGAAAAACACTTGTAGTCTAAAAATAGTTTTCTCATCAATTAAAATGACTATAATGGATAAATAAAATGCTACAGCTTCTAAACTATATTTTCATGTGACAAGGGTTTAATTATGTCCCATGTGGCGTAGTGTAGATTTTATGTTAATATATTCTAACTGTTAGTAAAATGGTGATTATTCATAAAATTTAAATAGAATGTCAATATTTATTGGCTATAACAAATAGTAAGGCAGATTCGATATATTTAAACATTTACATAAATATACATCTTTCCAGGAGCATTGAAGATTTCTACATATTCAGATATTTATATAATGATCATTATATAGAAATACCACAAAATCATGGTTCTTTATTATATCATTTTCAAAATACCACGTGTCATATCAAGTCTTCCAAATGTAAGCACTCTGTCATTATTGCACATTGAATGTTCTTTTCTCTGACATCGTTACAAACAGCGCCCACTTTGTAAAAACTCTATCATTCTTTCATATGATAAGTTCTTATTAAATACCTACTGCACACAAAGCAAGAAGCAACGAAGCCAGACCATATGTGTTCCTTTAATCCTCAGAGGAAAGAGTAGGCAGCCTGGCAGGAGTCAGATTGTACAGGGAATAATCCACCAAATTTAAAATCTCAAGCCTATTCTGAAGAAAATAAGAAGTTATTGAAAAACATTGGATGATAAAGAATATATTCATATTTTAAGCTATAGAAATGTTGGAGATGACTGATGAGTGTGTGTGTGTGTGTGTGTGAACGTGCGTGCAAGTTTGGTGATCTAATATTCTGGGCGAGATGATAAGGGAGGATCCATGACATTTATAGGGAAGATCCATGACATTTATAGAAGAGAGGGCAAATTAAATTAAGAATCAGAAGGAATCCTTGTTGGCTGATTGAGGCAACGGGTAATGGAGTGCAGGATAAGGATGAAACTGGGACCGTACTCAGGTTTCCACTTCCGTATTTGGGTTGGTGGTGGTGCCATTGTTACATAGGGAAAACAAGGGAGAAACCATTTGGGGAGAAGGACTGTATGTTTATTTATGTATGTAGGGTCTTAGATGCCTATCAGGCATCCAGAAGAACATATTCAATGGGCACTGGATATACAGGTCTGGAGGTGAAGAGGTACAGATTGGGGATTGGGGGAGAGACTTCAGAGTCATTGGTGAGTATATTTAAATCCAGGAAAGGGGATCAGATTGCCTAGGAAAGCGTATTAGCATAAAGGAAGGAACAAAGAGCAGAGGCCTGGAGAACAGGAACAACTGGGGACAGGCTGCTGGAGGAAGAGGACCAGAGAAAGTGTGAGAACCAGCACAAAAAAAGGCAATTTACAAAAAAATGCTAAGGAGAGAGAGCACTGAGTGATTCAGTGTCTCTTCTCAAAATGAGAAGTTTTGGGGTTGCCAGATTCAGTAAGTAAGAATACAGGAGTCCCAGCTAAATTAGAATTTCAGATAAATAGCAAATAATTTTTAGTATGTCACAAAAATATTGCTTGGAACATGCTTAACATTATAAAGGCATCCACTTTATATAAAATTTAAATTTTACTAATGAAATTTTAATTTAATTCTGCATTTTATTTGGCAACTCTAGTCAAATTATATGAGAACCTAAGAGATTCCACTGCTTCTGGCAAGAGTAGCCTTTATCAACCACATTACAAAATAATTTCATTGGATTGCTCAAATTACAGTTTCTACTGCTAATGAGTGGCTGAGTAGGGGGTGTATTTGACATACTCATATGAGATCTTAGCTGTGATGCAAAGGGAAAAACCTAGTTTGGGAGTCTGGGCCTCTGAGTTAGTAAAAGAGGGAAAGGAGAGAAGCAAAAAGAGAAGCGTTTGTGATGCTGAATTCAGGACACGGCTGCTCCATCCCAACCCTCCCACCCACAGCCAAGCCCTATGTAAGCCTCTTTCCTGTGTACATGTTTTCTACAAGCACAGTGCTGTCTTCCATTTAATCCTCTTCTTTTTCCCCTGCTTGAGGCACTGCAATTCATCCTTCAACACCCACACCATTTGTAGAAAATGTGCCTCACCACCCTCATCAGACTTATTAGTTCTTTCCCTCTGTCACTCTAAAAACTTCCAGCACGATGCTGTAAACTCTGTCTTATAATTATACTGCATACCCCTGACTCCTCAGGGGGCAGCTAGAAGACAGAGCTCTGCCTTATTAAATTTTATAATACCAAGTCTAGTTGAGTTCTTGGCCCAGTGTAGATGGCTAATAAATGCTAGAAGAATAGTTTATACTTTCTCCAGATTCCTTTATTCTGTTTACATTGGCTCTAACAACTACACATAGAGAAATTTCAAGAATCTGGTGACTACTGGATAAAATAAAACTTAACATTTATTCAAACCTCAAGTTTAAATGCACTAGTATGTAGTCAACAGAAATACAGGCATAGGTTGCATCACACATATACAACCATCCATACAACATTATTTAATATTTGCTTTCATAAAAAGTATAGAAAAGTACCTCAGCTATATTGCTAAAAAATACAATCTGTGTATTACATTTTTTGTTGTACTTAAGGGTTACATCTTCATTCTCCCTAAACATATTTTTGAAGTTATCGGAAGCTGAACATATTGAACTTGAAATCTTGTTTAGAGGGACATCTAACATAGAAGAGGAGGCAGCAGCAGAAAATGAAGGTGGTAAAGTCAGCAGAAAATATAGTTAACCAGAAAGTGGAGTCAGAACTTATAAAAAGACAGAAAACAAAGAAGGAAAATCTTTAAATTTTAAAAGGAAAAACTTTGGAATGGTTCGAGTTCTTTTTATCATAAGAATTAGTACCAAGAATACCGAAACAAACAAATTGAATTGAAGGTCCTGCTCAAAACTTTATGATGCATATCACACACTTGGCTGCCTTGGCACAGAACTCTCAGCATTTGGGTAATCACATGGCTATTCAGAAAACCACCTACAAATCAAATCAGCAGTATTGATAAGTGGGGCCAACTATATTGAGTTTAGTCCACCGTAGGGGAAGGTTTCTAGAGTTTGGGTTAGGTTTGCTTTATGAAAAAAAAAAAAAAAAGACCAGGAAAGCTGGATCTGCTAATCCACTCATAAATACTCTCTAGACACTCTGGTCTAAATAGTCAAAGTAAAAAATTACAGGGTTTCTTGTCTTGCCTGGGCTATTCTACTCACCAGAGATTAACGCCATAGAAATATAGATCCTGGACTGGGACAAGGTGGTGACTCAACTAATTTCAGAGGGATTCAGCAGCCAGTTTGAGTTCCCTTGCATCACCCAGGGTGGACAGGCCAGGTGGGCGGGTAGGACAGCCAGGTAACAGAGCACAGGCAGGCTGAAAAGATCTCAGATGACTACTGGGCTTCCTTTTACATCATGGGAAAAATGCTTGTCCATGACTTTGGCTTATTAGACAACAAAATTCATTTCAAATGGTTCAAATTTATTAAGCAGAAGCTTAATAAAAACATTAGTTCCCTATGTGTGGGCTGGATGTAAAGACACACCCAAGAATTAGCAATAGAGGAAGTCATGACCATGACAGGCCCAAAGGGGCAAAAGAAGAAAATAGTGGTTCCCATCCTGAGATCACTCAGAATAGGGGTCCTCCTAGGGGCCACCATCAGGGAGGGGACAGCCGGTGGGGAGAGGAGAAACAACCCTCTGGCCTTTGTGTCTTTTCCTTCTGGTGCCTTCCACTGGCATAGCCACCAGGAGCCAGGAAAGCCAAGGGGCCATTCTCCTAGGCTGCACTGAATGGCGGAAATGAATGAAGTCTAGTTTAGGGGTGGGAGCAAATGAAAAAACTGAGATTGTTCAGGATATTAGCCTGCTCTCTAAAGCGTATGGAATGCGTAAGCAATTCAAAAATAAGAACAAAAATGATTAAGGTTCTCTTGGGTGTTTTAAAACATAAATAAATAAGTGTTCTCTTATGTTACTCATTTCTGGAAAGTGAATCATTCAAGTTGTCAGAGTATATAAGCAGGCCAGGCTGAAAAGCAGGAGCAGGGAGTAACCCCTCCTCAAACAAGTTTTGCTTCAGGGCAGATTTTAGCTGCAGAATAGCAAGGGGAAAAGGTTAGATAGAATTCTGTGTTTGCTATGGGAAATATCTATGGATGTGAGGGGGAAAATTCCTAGCAGTCTATCTCAGATGTTTTCAAGTTTTTTAGCAATGGAGAGAAGCGCTTTCGGACGACAAGCATGATCTTCCTTTACGACTCCCCACAGAGCGCAGCGGTGCAGAATGTGCTGAGAAAATGCTCCTGCTTCTCAGCCTCCCCTGTTTAGGAAAGAAAGGCTCCAGGTAGTTTCTATGCTGCCTTGAGATCTAAATGCAAATGCAAATCCCTGAGCTAACAGATACAGCAGAAAGAGAACTGAAATTGGGAGACAGAAAACCTGAGAAGCGCATTTGAGTTTACTACTGAGTAACAAGAGGCTCTCAGAGCAGAACTGTAAATTATTTATGACACACTGTACTTTCCCTGAAAAATATTTGGGATAGTTTCTTCCCAATATCCTTTCAGAAGAACATTTTTAAAAATCTTAGCTCTAAATTCTAAAGGCATTCATTGAAATGACCAAATATCTGCTTGAAGAATACGCAATGAAGACAAGAAAAAATAATAATACATTTTACTGTTCTCTGACCATAGTTTTAAACCTCACTTTGGAATAGAATTTACTCCTATAAAACCATGAATATTTAAATATATATGGTTTATGAAGATAGAATAAGCTAAACAAGAAGGGATAAAATTTTGACCTTTGGAATGCTTAGGACTTTGCCCTGGAATTTTTTTTTTTTTTTTTTTTTTTTTAAAAGGGAGAATTTTATTTTTACCATTTTGCAGTACTTTATTTTTTAAAGAAAAAGCAAACAAACAAACATTTTTTCTAGCCTCTTTTCTCAATCTAGTCTAGACTTGTAGTATTTGGTCTAATATTGGACTAAATATTTCCCTAAGAACATTTTTCTTAAAAAGGTCTTCTTTGAGATAATAGTGATGGATCATAGCAGGATTTAAAATATTACTTTCCATCATAAGCTGAACACTGCCCCTCTCTACCCCCAGATGTCCATGTCCTAATCCCTGAAACCTGAACACCTATTACGTCACCTGGTGAAAGGAACTTTGCAGACGTGTTGAGCTTAAGGATCATGAGATAGTGAGATGTGGGGATAATCTGGATGGCCTAAATATAATCACAAGAAGGAGGAAGGGGGATCAGAGTTTCCATTACTAAAAATGGTAATGGAAAAGTAGTAGAAACACCTTAGAATATTTCAAATGGAGCACTCTGGAATGACCTAAAATTTTCCCATTTAATCAGAGCAATAAACATATCCGTATTTAATGAATTTCTTGTTATCTCATATCTGATGAGAGAAAGTTATGGAGAAGTGTTTGACTAGAAAATAGTACCCCCCATTCCTTGAACAATACTAAGTCAACTATGAGTTCTACTAACCCATGAGGCATCAACTATAGTTTGAACCAAGGATTAAAGAAAAAAAAAAAAAAAAAAGAACAAAATCAGAGATTAACAAAAATCATGAAGGATGAGAAGAAACTCTTTGCCCAATTTCAACTCTCCTTAAATTGAGCTTCTAATGGGCAATTTAGAATTTACTACTGATAAAAAAAGTCTTTTATTTCCTTTACACACTGTAGCCTCTGATATACCTCTCTCTTAAATCACACTTATCCTATCATAATTATTTATTTACAAGACTTTCTCTGTCCATTAGAGTCTAATGATTATACTGTGCATTTTAAAAGGTTCTATCATTTTTATGCACATTTTCTTTTAATCTCTCTTGTGTAGGGTAAACCTTAAATAAATGTCTTGGGAAATAATTAATTCTTACATAGACTAAAGTTAATGCACTTGCTAATGCTCAGGGAATATCCAAAGAAACTAAAGATTATAAGAAATGTTTTTTAATATCAAATGATATATTTATATATCATTACTCATTACTCATATATATTATGATTAATTACTCCAAAGCAAAACTATTATCATGGTTTAAAATTGTCTTGGAAGTGTCAGAATACTCTTTGAAACAAGGGCATATCCTGGGCCAACTGGTTAAGAGTTGAGTGTATTTTTCCCTTTGTATTTCAACATTTCTTCTTCAACCAGGCTGCACAACCCCCTCAGACTTGAGACTTACCTTCTTTCCTTGTTCTGCTTCATAATTTCCCAGGACACACCCTCAATGTGCCCCAGGTCTGCCCTTTTCCCTCTGCTACATACTTTCTCATGTTCTCCAGCCCTCTTATTCATCAAATTGTACTTGATTTTCAGGCCTTTCCTTTGCAGTATGACTTTCTGCTTTCGTAAGATCATTTATCATTAAAGAAATCTATGCTCAGTTAGCAATATGTGCATGTGTCTCCATTTAATATCATTTTCCTAGAAAATGCTGCATGCTGAGGCTTTCTTTAGAAATAACTTCTTAGTACACAACATAAAATTTCACATTGTTTGGTGGTATTGTACCATAGACTTTACTTTTGATTTTTAAATCTCCACAATTAACATAAGCATGTGTTTATGGGTTGTATGGGTCTTGATGGTAGAAATTGATGAAAATGTAAGGTCTTCTCTGAAGGGCCATCAAAATTCAGTTTGTATCCTAAATTTGCCTTACAATAAAGATATAAATGCCATAAAATAATATTATTATATGACAAAAATACCTTTAAGTTTATTATTCATTTACTTCAAACACAAGTCCATCAATAAATTCTTGATCGTAAATAATCCCTTGGAGTTCACAGAAATTGAATTTTACTGGTCTTTGAGAGTAACTGTTGGAGGGATTAAAGGTAGAGAAATAAAGAAAGCCTAACTACAAAGCTCACTTTGTCAATGAAGTCAGTTAAGAGTATGAGAAAATATTATAAAGCTGGTTTTCTGTAAATGTTTCCCAAAGGTGACAGCTTTTACACTGACTATGTCATCTTGATTTTGAAGTCACTGGATAACAAACTATGATGAACCATGGTAAATTCTTTAAGAGATTATGGAAGAAAAATAAATGATTTTCTCAAATGGGAAAAGTAAAAAAGAAAAGGAAAGTATGACAATTAGTAAAGAAGAGACAGCAAGCCTAAAGCAATATTAAAAATGTAGATGTTAAAAGTGACAGACCCAGAAGTTGGATTCCGTAGCACTCTAAACCCTATTTCTGCTGGCAATATAACGTGTAATGATTTATGTAATTTATTACAAATGTTAAAAATTTTTAATTATAGGAAAAGGCTTCAGGGATATTCACTTGATAAAAGATTTCCCTCCTTAATCTGTCATTCTCTAACACTATGGGGGATCTTGTATGTGCAAAAAAGTAGAAATCGTCAAAGATCCATAGATGTGCAACCAGGGAAATTTTGAGTAGCTCTAAGTTATTTATGAGGATATGGTACATGAAGATTGAGATGAGGCTGCAGATGGGAAAGAAAGGAGTGGAAAAGGGTTGGATAAACATAACTAGTCTTAGCATGCAGTGTTTGAAGTGTATGTTATTGGTCCCTGAATTGTCAAATTCCTTTAGGAACACTCTTGAATGATGTCCTCTAACACTCAATAGTAGGAGATACAGATACAGACACGTAGATAGATACAGATTTAAATATATTTTCCTAAATCTAATGAAAGCCCTTGATAGCAAGAACTATGGAATTTTCATATTGTTGTTATTTTCTGATAATTTCTTCAATGTTCAGCATAAGTTCAACAGAGACTTAGTAGGACTCAAAACTGTGAACACACAGAAATCTACAGGTTCAGAGAAAGTTCAGAGCTGCAGTCATGATTCAGAATCACTGCCTGAATCCCCTCACTAACCACCTTTTTGTCGCTCAGTGTTTACAAACAGGCTCACGAAAGTATACTAATATCTCATGTAAATCTAATAGTATATTGATATTTCTCTATAAACCAGATTTGTAGTGAAGACAACAGATAAATCTTGGTCTGCATGGCAGTCATTTTATCATTAGTATTATTATTAATAAGTATAATTTATTGTGTGCCTCCTATGGGCCAGACAATGTGATGATTTTTTAAAAAATGATGACTAGTGCCTATAAAAATTATAAACAAACTTTTATTGTCTACATTTAAAAGTTAAAAGAACTTAATTTTAGAGGGTTCAATAATTTATCCAAGAGAACACAGTTAGTGAATGAGTTGGCTTAAGTAATGTTCTATGTCATGTAAATTTGGGTTAACCTGGTGCATTTAATGAGGATGGCTTAACCATGGGTGCTCAGGAAAGCAAACCAGCTTCTATCTAGTTACTTCTCCATGTTTTATTAGATCAAATCCAGCCAAATGAATTCCTTTAAAACTCTCTTTTTGCTCACTTTGATTTTCAATATGTCACCCTTTTGATGCTCTTACAATTATGTTTTTTCCCTGGGAAATGTTTATTTATGAGAATTAAACTATGATGACCTTTAAACTCCTATTTCTAATTTCCATCACTTTGAGGAATTCCAAAATAAATACTGTGAGCTCTTCAACCTCAGTGTGTCCAGAAATGAACTCCTTCTGGTCCACTCTCACCCACACACCTCTCCTCCTTTGATACTCCACTAAGTACATCACCTCCTCACCAGACACTCAAGTGAGTTCAGCTTTCAATCCACAGCCTCCTTCATCCTAAATGTCTATGGCCACCAAGTCCTGCTCGTTCTATCTCTGAAGTGTTTCCACATCTCCATTTTCTCTGTCGCTGTCTGTAATGCTGCTGATTTCAGCGTTTTAAAGCATTTCCTCACCTATAAAGTATTTCATGCCACTTATATCTTAATATCAACATATGTCTTAAGCATCCTTCAAAATTATCTTTTGAAAATATGGATTTAATATCTGAGAGCTATTTTTTATTCTTTTTTACAAGGATATTATCCCCATTTTAGGATTCTCTGTTCCCAAGTACTTATTCCTTCCAAGTATATATTTCCAAGTTATAATCTTCATAGATAAATATTAATGAAAGCAGTTTATACAACTTGAGTCATTTTTACATGACTGGCACAGAAGATCGTAATTCAGAGGTCCTCAAACTGTGGCCCGTGGATCACATGAGGCTGTGTGATTATATTTGTTCCCATTTTGTTTTTTTACTTCAAAATAAGATATGTGCAGTGTGCATAGGAATTTGTTCTTTTTTTTTTTTTTTAAACTATAGTCCAGCCCTCCAATGGTCTGAGGGATAGTGAACTGGCCCCCTGTTTAAAAAGTTTGAGGACGCCTGAAGTAAGTAAAATCTGAACTCAGGATTCCAACCAAGGAGCCAGTCACCTGACAATATGGTAAATTCTACTGATTCAGACAGGACATGCCAAAGGCTCACTGCTTGCACCTTTGAACACACATAACACTAAAAAATATATTTTAAACATACAAAGAGAAATTCTTAAATATCAGGGGGGAAAATGGAAAAGGTGCAATAAGTAATTGTATAAATTGATGGCCTGGTGGCCAGGCAGGAAAAGAGAAAGAGGCAATTTGTCCTAAGACCCTGAATCAAGAAGATATATGACATCATACTTGTGAAGTGCAAAAATAAGAAGCCAGAAAATTCATATAAAATTACTCAAGACCCACTGAATCCCTATGGACTAAAAGAAGAAAACACAACTCCATTCCATAGGGAATTTTCACAACCCAATAGAGATAGCATCACGAGAGGGGAAGAAAAAGGTATTTTCCTCAAAGATGATCTCACTATTAAGGAAAATTACAAACTATGTCAGATCTGGAGGGTGTCAACAAACACAACAAACTGTAGATTCATACCATAAAAAATGCAGATTATACAAAAGTCTAAAAGGCACCATACAATAAATATTTATAAAATAACAAAAAGATAGAATAAAAACTGTAATTAAAAAAGAAAACATGACAATGTAAAAAAGGAATAGTCTGATTTAGCACAGAAATAAAACAAACATTCTGATATCAGAGCCTACGCCTTTAATAATCACATTTTTGCTTGCTTGTCTTCTAAATTCCATTTCTCATCATATTCTAATTCACGAAATTATGGCATCTTGAATCAATGCAACAGACTTATTAGTATTTCTCCTTCTGATCTTGCCCTCCCCAACCTGTGCTTTATAATAATGTGGGTGTACTTGTGTTGATTGCTCCTCTAAACCCATTGCTTCCTCGATAACAACTATCCTATGACATCCCATTGCTCTTAATGTAGTTTTCAGGCTCCATATGATGTGTTCCTTCTTGCCTCTTTAGGCTTATTTTCTATCATTTGTCCCCTTTCCATTCTATCAAACTCTTAATACATATAGCATGTGGTATACTCCATACCTCCTGAACTTTTGACTTTTTGTTCCCCCAAACGGTGACCTGGACACCAATGTTTCAGAGGCAGCATACTAAAAACCTGTAGTGGAGTGAGATAGCTTTCTTCTGTGCACATATATTTTCATGCTCTTATAAACACATTTGCCTTACTTATTTATTTATTGAGACAGAGTCTCACTATGTCACCACTGGTAGAGTGCCATCGCATCGCAGTTCACAGCAACCTCAAACTCTTGGGCTTAGCAATTATCTTGCCTCAGACTCCCATGTAGCTGGGACTACAGGCAACTGCCACAACAGCAGGCTATTTTTTTTGTTGTTGTTATCATTGTAGCTGTCAGTGTTGTTTTAGCAGGCCCGGGTCAGGTTCCAACCCACCAGCCCTGGTGTACACGGCTGGTGCTCTAACCACTGAGTTATGAGCACCAAGCCACAGTTGCCATATTTAATCACTAGTTCTATGATCACTAGATAATGCCTCTACCAAATGTAGGAGAGAATGAACCTGGTACTTTTGTGGGTGGCATTTTGCATATTTTCCATAAATATTTCTTGAAAACACTATTCTCTTGCACCTCTGTAGTTTCTTCACTCTGTTAATAGAAATCCTTCTAATATTACAAGGGCCAGTTCAAATTATTTCTTCTCTTGGGGATATCAATTGCTCCACCTTCCATATCTTTAGGTCATAATTATTTACGAATGTCCAGTTCCCCAGCAAAGTTGTAATCCACTATCTTGGTGGTATGTGATGTGTTCTCAATACACATTTAGTCAATGAATATATGAACCAATGGCTAGAAAGGATTGAATGATTCATAGTAGGTTCTTAGCAAGATGTTCACAAAGAACATAAAAGATCATAAAAAGTTTTGATAAAGGTGACAAGAACATACATTGGGTAAAAAGACTATCTCTAAAAAAAAAAAACAAAAAACATGGTGCTGGGGTGGGAGGCACCTGTGGCACAAAGGAATAGGGCGCCAGCCCCATATACCAGAGGTGGCCCTGGTCAAAACCTGCAAAAGAAAAAAAAAAATAGTGCTGGGACAATTGGATAGCTATTAGCAGAAAAATGAACTAGACTCCTATCTCTCTTTATATAAAAAGTCAAAAATGGAGTAAAGTCTTAAATATAAAAACTGAAACTATGAAACTATGAAAAGGAAACCCTGGGGACACTCTTAGGATTCTGGTCCAGGCAAAGATTTCTTGAGTAGTATTTCAAATGCACAGGCAACCAAAGAAGAAATGGAGAAATGGAATCATATTGAGCTAAAAAGCTTCTTCACAATTGCCAAAGTAAGGGACAACCCAAAGAAGGAGAGAAAGTATTTTCAAACTACCCATCTAACAAGGGATTAATAACGACAGCATATAAGATACTCAAACAACTAAACAGAAAAATGAAATAATCTAATTAAAATGAGTAAAAGTTTGAATTGACACATCTCAAAAGAAGTCATGTACATGGCCGAGTAACAGCTTCCCTGCAACTGGGCACCGCGACTCTGGGGAGACAAGACTCCACACACCTTTGGCCTGTGGGATCTCCCTATGATCATCCCTTTGAGGATACAGGGAGCCAGCAAGACGAGGACAAAAACAGTGGAAAACTGGCAAGTGGCTGTGTGTGTTCGATCGACCTAATCACATAGGCAACCGTGAATACAAGCAGCAGTGAGACTGCAAACTGGAAAGGCCTTACCTATGAACTCTTTTGGTGTTCTTGGACT
>CAUYPK010145775.1:0-31765 GCA_963574355.1 Loris lydekkerianus
AAATGCCAGGAAGGCTATGTTGACTATTGGGATGAAAATGTGTCAAATGGTCTATGAAGCTAGTGTATGATGCCCCATGATCATATTAATGTATGCAGCTATGATTTAATAATAAAAATAAATAAATAAATAAATAAATAATAAAAAAATAAAATAAAATAAAATATAAAAAAAAAGAAAATGTCAAATGTTATATAAAACCAGTGTATAGTGCCCCATGATCGCATTAATGTACACAGCTATGATTTAATAATAATAAAAAAAAAAGACGGAGTCACCATGGTGGGCCCTAAGCTGAGTAGTGTATAAAAAGGAAATCTGAACACAGCCATGCACAGTTGGAAGACCACGTGAAGAGACGCAGGGAAGCCACCAAGAGAAGATGCAGGATTAGAGTGATGCATCTCCAAGTCAAAATGGCCAGTGAGCCAGCAGAAGCTGAAGAGGCCAGAAGGAACTCTCCTGCAGGTGTCGAGGAAGATGGCCCTCCTATCGCCCGGGCTTTGGATTTCCACTCTGTAGATTGGTGAGACATGAATTTCGGGTTTAAAAACCACCCTGTTGTGACACTTTATTATGGAAGGCCTAGGAAATGAATAAACCATTGAACAGTAACTCCCCCACCATCACCACCCCAGGAAACATTTACTCTACTTTTGTTGGCTATGAATTTTCCTATTCTAGGTACCTTGTATAAGTGTAATTATGCAATATTTGTCCATTATATCTGATTTCTTTCTCTCTTAGCACAATGTCATTAAGGTTCATTTCTCAGCATTTTGTTTCTTCTCCTGGATGAATAGTGTTCCACTGAATGTAAAGATCACGCTTTATTTACCTGTTCATCTGCTGATAGACACCTAGGCTCTTCCCACCCATTGGCTATTGCGAGTAATGCAGCTATAAACACTGGTGTGCAAGTATCTGTTTGAGTCTCTTCTTTGAATTCTTTTGGGTATATACCTAGGAGTGGAATTGCTGTGTATGAAGTCCAATTTATTACTTTTTCCTTTCATAAATTTTTCTTTGGGATCTTACGTAAGGAATCATTGCCTAACCAAAAGTTAAAAATCTTTCTTCCATGTTTTCTTGTAGAATTTTATAGTTTTGGCTGTTGTATTTAAGCCTATGAATGATCCTTTTGGTATTATATTTAGCATATGGTATTAAGAGTCTTAAGTTCTCAATTTTCCTTTCCTTTCCTTTCTTCTCACTCTTTCTTCTTTCTTTTGCTTAAGGATACCTAATTGTTCTACCACTATAGTCTGGAAAGACTGGATTTTCTCCATTGAATTATTTTGTCAACTGTTAAAAAAAAAATTCAAATGCTTGTGGCTAACATGGAATAACAGTGACCATATTCATTGTACTACCTGAAAACAGAGAATAGAAAATATGTGCAAGAACAGTTTTCAAGGCTGCATATATCAGGCAACAAAGCTCAGTGACTCTGAGTGATGGGAAGCAAATTAGATGAGCTCTCCACCTGACCTAGCTTCCTGCTCTGATAGCATTTGCAGGACATGGCGCAGAGGGAAACCTAGTGGAGTCCGTGAATTGAAGTTGGGGAGATGTAGCTGAGAGTATGGGGGAGCAAAGTGACTAGTGTGGTGGGCAGAATGCCAGAAAGGAAAGAGCTGCACAGTGAGACTGAGATGACTGTCAATCAGCATGTGAAGAAGCTACTGGAGGCCCAAAAAGATGTCATGAGCTCAGCGCCCACAGCTCAGTGGCTAGGGCGCCGGCCACACACAGCGGGGCTGGCAGCTCGAACCCAGCCCAGGCCTAATAAGCAACAATGACAACTGCAACAACAACAAAAAATAGCTGGGCATTGTGGCAGGCGCCTGTAGTCCCAGCTACTGGGAGACTGAGGGAAAAGAATCCCTTAAGCCCAAGAGTTGGAGGTTGCTATGAGCTGTGATACAATGGCACTCTACTGAGGATGACATAGTGCGACTCCGTCTCCAAAAAAAGAAAGAAAGTGCCTGATCCCCACAGCAGATGGACTTGTGTTCCACGAGGCACTGACAGTACACATAAGGGCCTTGCCTCAACAGTGGGCAATACTAGCCCGTGGCTGACCCCTGCTCTGGTCCCGCTGAGCAAATTTTAAAAGCAAGACCCAAGGATCAAATTGTTTCCAAGTAATTAAACTGTGTCCTAGAAAAAAGCTCAAGAATATGTTAGGAATATAATATCCAACATCCCAAAAGGTAAAATTCCCTATGTCTGATACCCCAACAAAAAATGATCAGATATGCAAAGAAACATGAAATTATGACCTATGATGGGGAGAGAATCATTCTTGTCTTGTTCCCAGTGTCAGGCAAAAGGATTCAGTCTCTCACCATGTTATCATGTTAGCTGAAGTTTTTTTAAAGAAGCCTTTATTATGTCGGAGAAATTCTCTTCTGTTCCTTAATTTGCTGAGAGTTTTTTTCTTTGTTTGTTTGTTTATGAAACATGAATGTTTTGTCAGATGATTTTTCTTTAGCTAAGATGGTCATTTTTTTCTTCATTCTATTAACAGGTTGACTCATGTTAATTGATTTTTTAAAAATAGCTTGAGATACAATTCATTTAAAGTATATAAAGAAATGGTTCATAGTATTTTCACAGAATTATGCAACCAGTGCCAGAATCAATTTTAGGACATTTTCATCACCCCAAACAGAAACTCTGTACTCATGAATACATATGCCCCATCTCCCCCTGAGGCAGTGCCAACCTATTTTCTGCATCTATGATTGGGCTATTCTGGATGTTTGGTATAAATGGAATCCTGTAGTCCTCAGCATCAGGTTTCAAGGCCCAGTCACATTGGACCCATGTATCACGCTTCATTCCTCCTTTTTGCTGAGTAATATCCATTGTAAAGGCATACCACAATTTACTTATCCATTTTCCATTTTTGATTATAAATAATGCTGTTATAAATATTTGTGTTTTATGTGCACATATATTTTCATTTCCCTTGAAATATACATAGGAGTGAAACTTCTTGGTGATTTGGTAACATATGTTTAACCTTCTTCTTTTTAGAGAGACGCCTTTGCTCTGTTGCCCAGGCTGGAGTGTGGTGATGTGATCACAGTTCACCATAATCCTGAACTCCTGGGCTTGAGCGATTCTCCTGTCTCAGCCTCCCAAGGTGCTGGGATTATAAGCAAGAGCCACTTCGTCCAACCTATTTAACCTTTTGAAGAATTGCCAGACTATTTTCCAAAATGGCTGCACCGTTTATATTTCCATTAGAAGCAGATGAAGGTTCCAATTTCTCCCTATCTTAACACTTGCTACTATATGTTATTTTTATTATAGATATCCTAGTGGGTGTGAAGTGGCATTTCACTCAAATGGGTGTGAAGTAGTATTGTGGTTGTCTTGGTTGCATTTCTCTGATGGCTGAGGATGTCAAGCATCTTTTCACATGCTCATCTGTGATTTGGAGAAATGTCTATTGAGACCCTTTGCCTATATTTTGTTTGAGGTGTCTATTATTGGGTTGTAAGAGTTTATATATCCAAAATACAAGTCCTTGATCTAACATGATTTACAAATATTTCCTCTCCACTGTGGGCTGTCCTTCACTTCCTTGATGGGTTCTTTTGAAGCACAAAAGTCTTGTTTGTTTGTTTTTTTGTTTGTTTGTTTTATTAAATCATAGCTGTGTACATTGATATGATCATGGGGCGTCATAACACTAGGTTCATAAACCGTTTGACACATTTTCATCACACTGGTTGACATAGCCTTCCTGGCGTTTTTTTAGTTAATTGTGCTAAGACATTTACATTCTACATTTACTAAGTTTCACATATATCCTTGTAAGATGCACTGCAGGTGTGTTTTGTATTAAGATATTTTATTTTACATTTATCTCTTTAATACATTTGGTATTCATAGTGTGTCTGATGCAAAGGGGATGTCAATTTTTGTGTTGTTTTTTCTAGTAGCTAATCAATTCTTAAAATAATAAGTCTTATTATAGCGGTTCTTAACCTGTGGGTTGTGACCCACAGGAACTGTATTAAAGGGCTCTGGCATTAGGAAGGTTGAGAACCACTGTCTTATTGGAAGAGCTTTACCTTCCCCCCATGGTATTAAAGAGTCACCTTCACCTATACCTTATGATCTTAAATGTATATTTTTTCTTTTACCTGGTTGTTTATTTTTTGAGGGAATATCACAAATTTAAATTGTGGTAGAATCTACATATCTATTTATCTATTTAATTAGACATTTATTTTCTCAGTTCTTCTTTTGAAAAATATTAAGTATTATATTTTGTTCTTTTATAAGATGTTTAAGACAACTTTGTCCTACATATATAGGATGTCAGTTTCAGTGGGGATTCTTCCACAAATTCATCAGAAGGTAACTGACGATCTATAAATTAATTAATAGGCAATTGAAATACTAAGGGTTTCATAGGAAAAGTTAAGTTTCCCACTCATTACTTTTAAATTGAAAGTTCTATCCTTTAATTAAATGTGTTTTAATTATATATAAACTACTATCTTTTGTGGTGGGTGATGGAAATCTTTTTCTAATCCCTGGCTTTCAAAGAGATAACACTTTTATACTCCCTTACCTGGGATAACAGTTCCTCAAATGACAATTTGTTTCTCATTCTTCTTAGTCTTCTTTTATAATTAATAGATATTTATGTAAAAATATTTAATTTGGTATAAATCTATTTTAATGTTAGAGTATTTGTTATAAACACGTAAACTGTTTACATGATAAAATTTCTGTGCTTATTGTCTTATAGATCATTTATACTTATTAAAATTTTTGTGGGGAGCTTATCATACAGTCCATGTGTCTAAAGTAAATTTGTCAGGCAGCTGCAGTGGCTCACGCCTGTAACCCTAGCACCCTGGGAGGTTGAGGCAGGTGGTGATTACTTGAGCTCAGGAGTTCTAGACCAGCCTGAGCAAGAACAAGACCCCATCTATTAAAAAATGTCCAGGCATTGTGATGGGCACCTCTAGTCCCAGCTCCTTGGGAGGCTAAGGCAAAAGGAAGAGGATCACTCAAGTCTAAGAGTTTGAGGTTGCTGTGAGCTATGACACCACAGAACTGGACCAAAGGTGACAAACTGAGAGTCTGTCTCAAAAAAAAGTAAATTTTTTATAAAGAAAATTGTCAATACATAATGATAACAGTAATAATTAGTGCTAATGAAAATATATTGGTCCCTTCCATACATTAAGCAATGTACTAAATATTTTTATCTGCACTGTATCATTTACTGTCACAATAATCCAGAAACCTACTGTCCTTTTCTATATGTGTACGTATGAGGCCATTTCATGTTCCAGAAACTGAATAACCTGGCACAGGTGCTTCTATCAACAGTTTATATCTAATAAACTAAATGCTGGCATTTAATTGAATTTTTGTCACTTAAAAAATTGAAATCTTTTAGTTGACATATTATTGCTTCAAGCTTTATGTCATTTTAACATTCTTGATTTAATTCCTTAATTTAATAACATTATATATCTAATTCCTTTTTATTTATATTTGTTCATACTATATTATTAGACATCATATGACTCATGACTTTGTATCTTATTTCTAGTTAATGCTTTTATTTATTTATGAAATTTTATTATAATAACATTAATACTGTTTCTATTGTATGCTTGCTTTTCTTTTTAAAATCTCCCCCAAATTTTACTTGTTAAGCTTCTTGGGTCAGGCACAGTGGCTCATGCCTGTAATCCTAGGACTCTGGGAAACAAAGGTAGGAGGATCACTTAAGGTCAGGAGTTGGAGACCAGCCTGTGCAAAAGTGAGACCCCATCTCTACTAAAAATAGAAAAATTAGCCGGGTGCACTGTGGTGGGCACCTGTAATCCCAGCTACTCTGGAGGCTGAGGCAGGAGAATGTCTTGAATCCAGGAGTTTGACATTCCTTTGAGCTAGCCTAATGCCATGGCACTCTAGCCTGGGCAACAGACTGAGACTCTGTCTTACAAAAAAAAAAAAACCTTTTCTGAATTATTTCATTTCTATCTTATAAATAGCACTTATATGTTTGTGTTTTATTAACTAAAAAAAGAGTATTTGTATTTCAAATAATTTATCTATGATTCCATTATAGTTGGTAGAGTTACACTTGTGTATTTTATATTTATGTAATTTATTTCTTTTACAAGTTTGACTTTATGGTCTGATTGATTCCTTCTCTTTAGTTTTATCTCTTGTTTTAGCATTTTGCTTGTAATTGTATTATTCTTTAAATATTATATCAAATCAAATTTTATTCCTTTTTAAATCAATTAGAAAGCAGTGAAGTAGTTGTAGAGCTCCCTTATTTTATACAAAGATTTTAATTTTGAATATGTTCTTTTCCCTTCTTCCCACCATGTGCTAAAATCTCCTAGGTTTTGAAATTTAGGCTCCAGACGATGAGGTGAATGTTGTTTTGTTTTACTTTACTTTCATTGGTCATTCTTTCCTAGCAAAATATTTTTGAGCTTTTTGTGTGTTTAGATTGTATTTGTTCACCATCTATAGTTGTCATTACAGTCCTTTGGTGCTTTACTACTCAAATTCACTCTTTTATTCCATCTTCTTCTGGTGGATTCAACTAGGTTTTTGAATCAATGATTCCTGGGGTGCATATGGGCAGTAATGTTTCTGAGCTCTTGGTTAAGTGTGCATGTCTTTGCAAATGAAATTCCACTCAATGTAGATTCTGATTTGAACTCTGTGTCTCTTGAAACCACATGCACATCCTCTATTCTCCTTGTACAGTGGAGCTCCCTGTTTTCCTGTTGAGAAGAAATATGTGCTCAGTTTGATTTTGTTCTTTTGTTTATAAACTCTCCTTGCTTCTTTAACACTTTCACACTGTTTTTACCCAATGCTAAGTCTGGGTTATTTGTTCTCTGACAAGAGAGTAGTCATTGGGCAGGATGAACCAATTCAATATGGTGACCTATATATGCTTTTCACAGACTGAGAACTCATTAATTTCATATTACTTATAGTGAAATTTTACTATGTCTTACGAAAAAAACAAAATCTATAGAAGCACCTTAGAAAAAAAAAATTCAGTGCCAGAAACCAAAGGAAAAGCAGTAAAAAAAAAAAAAAAGAAAGAAAGAAAGAAAGAAACTCTCATCTTGCAAATAGCCCCAGCCAGAGAGAAAATAAAAATAAGAAGAGGTCCAATAAATAAGCCGGTTCAACTCTTTGAACGTCAAGTAGGTGAAGGTCCTGAAAGTGCAAAGTAAAAGAAGAAAGCAGAATCCTAGAGGCATTTGCTGCTACTTAAGAAAAACTTAAAGCTATAGCAGATGCTGCTCACTGTTTGAAGCATTGAAAGGTTGAAGAGAGACAATGTCTGAGGAGCATAAGCAGAAATGTTGATCCTCAGGGGGACTCTAGCTTCCAAAGCAACAATAGCAGCTTGGAAACTTATAGGAAACAGATTTCTTAAGCTTAAGCAATTACAGCAAGAAGCTAAAACTGCTGGCACAGGTATAAAATGCCCACCCACAGGAGGATCTGTGGATACTTTCACCAAGTAGAGACTTCTTTGGTTTTCCATGAAGGTGCTGGATATATGGAGTCCAAAGAGAAAAAGAAAATCTATAGATTTTTGAATATATTAAATGAGAATAAATGGTAGCTTGATAAGTGGCTGCCACCTTTACAAATTTTAAGGGCCAATAAGGTATGATTATCTTGTAGGTCACCCTGCATGAAGAGATACTCTGCATAATTATAGTTTTTCCCCAGACAAATGGTAAACAAAAAATAACTCACTTATGGTAGATTTCTCTCAGTTGAAAATAACCTCACAGGTAGTGGTTTCCAAGGACACTTAAGTTGACAGACATTCTAGCAAAACTGTGACAAGGAAGGGTTTCTTATACCTGCCTCCTTTTCTCAGCCACTACTTTGTGACTTAAATAGACTTTGGCAACATTAAATGCTTGATTTCAGGAATAAAAAAAAATCAGGACAAATGTCTGTAGGGTTTGGGGATTGACTTCCTTTTTTATTTTCTGGGGGTTGGCATGGTGCTTTGATGATCTTGTCTGTCCTCAGATAACGTTGGATTTAACAGAGAGTTAACATATAGTTAACTAAATTAAAAAATCCTAAAGTATCACACTGTTATAGGCATGGATCGTGTTCCCTCAGAAATGATACATGGATGTTCTAAGCCCCAGTACTCAGAATGTACACATTTGTGAATAAGGTCTTAATGAGGTGACTAAGTTAAAATGAAGTCTTTAGGGTAGTGGGTTAGAATCCCAATATGACTTGTCTCTTACAAGAAGAGATTTTCAGACACAGAAGACAGGTCTACAGACAGAGAGATGACCGTGTGAAGGCACAGTAAGAAAGGGAAAAGCCTCAGAAGAAACTATGTATCCTACCTTATAAATAAATTATGGAAAATATTCATAAAATACAAATTTAAATAGTGTCAGTCTACTAGCCTGCCTGGGGTACCAATACAGACTGGACCTCCCTTGACACTGAGAATCCATCAAATGAAGGGTCTTGGGTGGAATACTTAAAAGATGGCTTTTTCCTAAACAGTTTACCATGAAGCCTAAACACAACAATGTAGACTATCCGGTTCTGTAGAGTAGGGCCTAGGTAGGTAGGTAGTATTTATTGAGTAAAGAAAGATTGAGGAGTTTGAATGATGAGTGTAGCATTTGTCCTTTTTTAAGATTTTGAGGCAGGGAATCCAATATAGCACAAAATCTAAGGCTTTGTGGAAATGGGATAAGTCATTTAAAAGCAGGAAACCCAAACCTTATCTCTTTCTCCAATGTACTAGGAAAGCTGAAAGTGCTAATGCTTGGTTGATAATTTCTGGTCTTATCCAACAGGTAAGCCCTGGGCTACATGGAAGTGATTTCTCAAATAAACTCTAGCAAAAAAGTTTATCTCACTCACCTATCATTTATGATGTCCAAGTCTCATTCACCTTCACATATGTAGAGTTTCCATTCAGGATTATTACACTAAAATCAACTATTTGGGCAAGTCGGCTGACTCGACAGTCTGGTTAGGTTTCAAATGACTGCTCTATTGAAGTCTTGCTTTGTTAGTCTTCACATCAACACTGTGAGGTGAGCTAACTTAATACAATGTATTATAGATGAGAAATATGCATTTAAGGAAGTCAAAAAACATATCTAAAATCACGCAGTTAATAAAAGCATGGCTTTTAACTAAAATGTGTTTCAGTCTATAATGTGTAATTTGCTAAGATATTACAGAATTTTCCAATAAAAAAAAATTCAGGAAAAAACATGTTTGCATTGTGAATTAGCTAATTTGTGGACCATTCTCAGAAATCATATAAAAAAGAGTTTATTAAATATATGAATGGGAAAAAATCTATGATGTTTTAAGAAAGAGGAATTATCCAGAAAGACAAGGAAAATATCTATGTTACTCAGTATGGCCTTCATCTTTTTTTCCACTTGGAAAAGAACTGCATTGATTCATGATTTATCTGAAGAAAGTCTTATTCAGTTAATGTTTGGGGGCACAACGTTAGGCTGCTCATTTCAGCAGAATTTATTTAGCATACCCATTGAGTTCTGTCTTATTTTTCCTATGAAAAGTTCTAGGTGAAGTTCAAATATCCTTTTTGTGAAACAAAAAGTATGCCTCAAACATTATAATGAAAAAGAAACACCAGGAGAATAGCAAACTACAGGTTGTTGAAAAATGCCAAAGAGAGTTCGAAGCGGTCATTTTGATGGAGGGTAATAAATGCTAGTGAGATTATATACAATCTAATTTTACATACAATCTAACATCATGACCACACGTTCACTGGGAATTTTAATTATAGTTTGTACTGTGTCCCCATGATGCTATATTCTCTAACATTTCTTATTTTTTCATTTTCCTTATATCTTTTTCTTCTATTCTTTCTCGTTCTTAATTCTCTCTCTCACCCAGGATCAACTAATGTTACCTGCTTGAGGAGTATGAAATTCCCATCATGTTTATTTAATTTTAATAACTCTAACATGACTCCCTAATTTGGTGCCTGGATCCTCAAGTTAAAGGTTATACCTTCAAAGCCTTATAATTCATTTTCCAAATGTTCAGTTTTTTATGATGGTATAAATGATTCTAAATTGCATACGAGTACATTTTAGAAAAGAAAGACACACATGTCAGGTATCATCTCCAATTTTTAGACTGTTTATCTACTCTAAGACAGAAGCAGGCAATTATGACTAGGGATCCAGCTCATTTGCAAAACCAGGGCTATGTTATTTTCCTGAGAGACTGACTGTGATATGTATGGGATGTACTAATTTCATCTGGATGTCTCTGGGTATCTTGCTATTAAAAGTTGATAAAACGCAATTGCATTTCACAAACTTATATAGCACCCAACTTATGTATGAAGTATAGAATGATGCAATTAAAGCTTGAAATCTCCTACCGTAAGGAGACTAAAGCAGAGTGAGAATAAGAAAGTGAAAGAGGAAGGAAGGAAGGAAAGGAAGAAGGAAGGAAGGAAAGAAGGAAAAAAGAACAGAGGGACAAGAGAATGAGATAGAGTGTGATGGTAGTGGTGTGTGTTAGCAGAGGAGTGGATTGGTAAACCAAAATAATCTGGTTTTATTTTTTCAAAAGGCTTTTGAATTCATGCCTCACCATTTGTGCTTTCTGTTTTATAAAAATATTTTTAAAATACACATTCCACTTTTGTACCATTAATAACAATCTGACCCCAATTGCATACACATCCCTTCAAAGCTATTTTTCGCTTTATTTCTTCTTTATTTTTGCTTCAAAGGAAGAATGCAAAGAATTCACCATGTGCCTCTTTTTTCTCCTTTGTATCTTAAAATTTAAGTCACATTATTGACACGGTAATGGGTTCCTAGCTGTTAAGCTTTGAAAAAAAATGTTCAAATGCAATCTTAAATAATAACCATAAATGATAGAAAATCTCTTTCTATAACACGTGTTACCACTCTAGGTGACACAAACTGTGATGCTTTGCATTTATATATTCTGTTGTCTTGGTACTATTTTCATACTATGTTCTACTCAAATATCAGCCAACAAATTATTCTGGGGCAAGCTATGATAGACAGAAAGGGGAAAAGAAGAGTGTAAGGTTACAAAGATAGAGAAAAGAAAATGAAAGAGAGAGAAAGAAAAAGAAGCATGAAACGCAATAACTCAATTCATTTATGGTCAATGATTGCTAATGCTGTCATCTTAGAACCAAAGCATATCTTCTATTTTTGCAAAACCTAAAGTCCACAAATAACCTCTCTGGGTCTCAATTGGTAATTTAGAAAATATATATAGTATGTATGCATTAAACTAGATGATCTCAAACCTTAACTTTTTATTCAAGTGAACAAATTATGTCTGGTAGTCAGGTTTCTGCCATAATAATGGATATTGTGTAGTGCCAATTCTCGTACAGAGAATTGTTAGTGCATCAAATGGCATAGTTGAGCTTGTACACGAGATAAATTAAACCTCTGGCTTAATATTCCTATGGCTCTTGGGTGTTTTCAATGTGTATTAGATGTGCTAGAAGGCTTTACTGAAACCAGTTTAAACAAGTAAGTGGCTTTGAAATGTCAACAAGTAAAAAAGTATAATGTTATTGTGTTTATTATTTAGATTTAACCGTGTTATTTTTATACAACTTCATTCAGACATGAATGCTATAGGTTTTGTTAATGCTTCTGTTGATATTATCACTAAGTTGATGAAAGATCTCTAGATATGGTGATCAATAAGTTCCTTAGGATAAAGTCATGACCCATTGTGCAAGTCACCTTGCAGATGTTCATCTGACTTCAGCAATAATACCTTATTATTATGACAACTTAGAATAATGACAACTTAGAATTATATGCCACTTTTCTGTTTATAAATGTGAATCTGGTAGGAAATATTTACCATTACTAAGAGAAGCATACCCTACAATTTAGCTACACTGCTCTGGGTCCCATATATAAATAACTACAGTGAGCCTAGTAATGAATAAACAGAAAATATTTGTCGACAAATGGATCGCCCTTTTTACCTTCTCCCCAAAATTGTTTGAGATGTACGTATACTTTCAAAAGTATTAGCCACACTTCAATGATCTCTATTCTAGAGACTGAAAAACTGAAACTAGAACTTCGGTCAATTCAACAAGAAATTTGTCTCGGGTCCAATTCAATATCATGTTGCCCTATGTAGAAGCCACCACTGGTGGAAACAGATGTCTTAGTTTACTGTATGATCAAAGTTCACTTTTTTGAAAGCAACTGCAGATCCTTAAGAAGAGTTAAGAACTTCTGTGGCTTTTTCTCTGCCAGTGCGATCCATCACTGTGGCTGCAGTGGAGCCCCTCATCTTTCATCTCTCCACAGTGTTCTGCTGTTGTTCCCACCTGACACCTCAAAGGCAACTCAAAGAAAGAAACAACAGAAGGAAAATAAGAAAATAAGAATAAGAAGCTTGGATTGAAGCCAGATGAGGTGGAATAAGCATTGGGCTATTCCACTGGAATAGAGATGGAATCTAAAGTCTCGTTTATGTTCTGCAGCGATCCATCACTGGGAAAGTTGGCTCCATCTCGTTCAACATTTTCCTGCTCTTGAAAACATCTCTAAGGTGGAGGAAAGTAGGAATAGGAAGGAGGAAAATAGGAATAAGAAAATACAAATAGGAATAAGCTGTAGTATCACTGCTCTGAAGTTTCAGCCATCCAACAACTGCTAAGGTTTTTGTCTCTTGGACTTACACATTTAAGAATTTAGAGCTACATGGAGCTTCCTGGAAAACAGCAAAGCAAAAATTAGAGCCAGTTAGCATAGGATTTGCTCTCCATATGTAAGAAGAAAGGAGAAAAAGAAGTTTCAAATATCCCTGAAGTAGACCAGTTCAGGTCAAAGGGAAAACAAAAGAGACCATGATTTAGAATAAACTAATGGTCTGACTACCTAGGTGAAATATAAATGATCATTAGTTTTATAGTGATAATTCTATGTAGATATAGATAGATTCAAATATATCAAATTATACACTTTAACATAAGTGTATGTCATTAATTTCATTCTGGTATACAAGACACGCATTTTCTGGTTCTCTCCTATATAGATGCACACGTGTGTGTGTACGTATATGTGTGTGTGTGTGTGTGTGTGTGTATGAAAGAACCAGAAAAATACATATCTGTGTACCAGAATGAAGCATTTAAAAACTACTACTAATCAACTCTATTGAGATGTAATTTACATAAAATAAAATCCACACCCATTGAGCATATAGGTCAATATCTTTGGAAAATACAGATACCAGTGTAACCAGCACCCAGGTCAAGCTGTAAATAATTTTTAGCTCCCAGAAATTTTTCTTTTATGCAACTGATTGTTTCCACTCTTCCTTTTGACACAGAAAATGACTGACATTATTTTTGATCAAGATAAATTAGTTTTCTTCTGTTTTTGAAGTTGATAAGAATGGAATTTGTGTGAACATCTTCATTTCAGCAAAATATCTGAAATTCATCCATATTAACAGTATTTCATCCTTTTTTATCTGCATAATTTATATCATATGGATATGCTACAACTTATTTGAGGGACAACTAAAGACCGCAGAATTTTAAGAAAAAAACATTTAACACACACATGCACACATGTATTTGTGTGTGCGTGTATGTACCACATACAATAACATTCTTTCTAAAAAGATGAATGCTCCACCAAAAGTAGTAAGGAAAGGATTAATGAACGCAAAAATGTTGGATCTGGTAAAAGGAAGCAGTTAAAAATACTTGCCAAATCATGCTGAAGATGAGCAATAATGGGGAGAAAATACAGAGCTCAGGAGAGAATCTAAACCAAACGAAAAGATATTTTTTCCCTGTTCAATTGCCTTGGCACCTTTGTGGAAAATCAATTGAATTAATAAGTGTGGATCTATTTCTGGGCTCTCTTTTCTGTAATCTCTATTGATCTATAAGTCTCTCTCATATGAATACAAAATGTCTTAATCACCATAGCTTTATTTAGGATAAGCCTTGACTCCAAGTTCAGTAAGTCCCCCAACTTTCTTCTTAAGGTTGCTTTGTTTATTTGGATTCTATTTTTATTTATTTTTATTTTCAATTCAGAATATTACAGGGGTACATATGTTTTGGTTACATAGGTATTTTTTAACATTTCAAGTCAAATTATAAATGTACCCTTCACGCAGAATCTGTGCATTATACCCATTAGATATAAATTAACCCCACCCCTTCTTTTCCCTCATACCTATTTGATTCCTATTGAGTTATATTTTCCTATATGCACATGAGTATTGATTGACTACTTCCAGTTTAGTTTTGAGTACAAGTGATCTTGGTTTTTCCCTTCCTGCAACACTTCACCGACAAGAATGGTCTACAGGTCCATCCAAGTTGTTACAAAAGGTATTGGATCACTATTTTATTTTATAGCTGAGTAGTACTCTATGGTGTACATATAATGCAGTTTATCAGTCCACTAATGTATTGATGAGCATTTGGGTTTTTTCCACATCCTTGAGATTGTGAATTGTGCTGCTATAAACATTCTAGTGCAAAGTGTCTTTATGATGAAATTTCCTTGTTTCTTTTTGGTGAACACCTAATAGTGGAATTTCTGGATAGAATGGTAGTACTACTTTTATTCATTGAATGTTACTTTTATTCCACACTACTTTCCAAGGAGATTGTATTACTTTACAATTCCACCAACAGTGCATAAGTGTTCCTTTCTCTCCACACCCACTTGTTGTTTTAGGACACTTTAATAAGAGACATTATCAGCAGAATTAGGTAAATTCTCATTGTTATTTTCATTTGTATTTCCCTAATGATTAGATATGTTGAGTCTTTCTTCATACATTTGTTGGCTATTAGACTATCTTCCTTTGAAAAATTTCTGTTCATGTCTTTTACCCACTTTTTAATGAAGTTGTTTGAATTTTTTTTTTTTTTTACTGATTTGCTTGAGTTCTTTGTGAATTGTGGTTTTCAGCTCTTTACTAGATGTATAATGGGCAAATATTTTCTCCCATTGTGGATTATCTATTTACTCTCTTTCTTTCTCTTTTTTGGAAACAGACTCTTGCTCTGTTATTCAGGCTAGAGTGCCACAGTTTTATCCTGGCCCACAGCAAGCTCAAACTCCTGGGCTCACACAATCCTCCTCCCTCAGCCTCTTGAGTAGCTGGGACTGCAGGTGCATGTCACCACACCTGGATAATTTTTTTTCTATTTTTAGTAGAAGTGAAGTCTCCTTCTTGCTAAAGCTGGTCTTGAACTCTTGAGCTCAAGTGATCTTCCTGCCTCAGCCTAGCAGAGTGCTAATATTACAGATGCGTAGCCTGTTGTATCCTTGACTGTGCTGAAATTTTTAGTTTGTTCAACCCTACTTGTTTGTTTTTGTTGTTGATGGTGATTGCTTTTTAGGTCTTCTTCATAAATTCTTTCCATAGGCTGGTATTTTCTTCTAGAATTCTTACAATTTTATGCCTTAGGTTTAAGTCTTATCCACTATAAATTAATTTTTATAAGTAGTGAGAGGTTATTTGGATTCTTCATATTTACATGTGAAATGTACAATTACTTTTCAATTTCCATAAAATTTCCTGATGGAATTGTGATTGGTATTTTGTAAGGTTTTCAATCTACACTCATGTCATATCTCTTCACTCAGGTAGATCTTAAGTGAACTTTTATAATTTTAAATATGGCAGTCTTAAGTCATCCTTTGATAGATCTATTCCTAGGTAATTTATATGTCTTTTTTTTAGTTTATTTTTTTAATTGTTTCTCATATATAAGAATATAATTGGTCTGACAATTAAGTTTGTAAACTCATCCTAGAAAAAGTGCTACATACTTCATTGCTGAGTATCACTACAGTCACCTACAAAGTACTCCTCTTGGGAAGCTAGGCACCAATGTCAGTGCCTAATTTACTCTTCAAGGCAATTTTAGAACTCTTTTCCTGGAATGGTCATCAAAGCTGTCATCATATTACTCTTAATGTCCTGAATATCATTAAAATGTCTTGTTTTCAACATTTCCTTTATCTTCAGGCAAAGGAAAAAGTCATTGGGGGAACAGATCAGGTAAATAGGGATGGTACAGTTATTTGTTTCCTGGCTAAAAACTTCCTCGCAGACAGTGCCATGTGAGCTGGTACATTGTCATAGGTTGTACATGAAGGTACGTTACAAGAGTCATGAGTTGTTGGCCAAGGTTTGCAGTTAAGATTTTCCTGTTTCTCTTTTTATGTTTACTTGTTCTGCTATCCTTCCCACAGTCAGCCAAAATTTTAACACATAATTGAATGAATTTTTGCAATATTTTTGTCAGTTCTATTCATTACTGGCTGCCCTGTTCTCTCTTCATCAGTCATGATTTCTGTCCCCTCAGAAAATGTTTAATCTGTTTGTACGTTTATGTTCTCTTCATGGCGTTATCCCTATAAACTTGGACTAATATGTCCTTAATTTTCTTTCTACTCTTGCCAAATTTAATAAGAAATTTAATGTTTTTTCATTGCTCTAATTCTATTACCAACATTCTTGTGATGGCACAGGAAACACACAATAACATTAACAAACACCACTCAACAAGATACCACCACATGTCCACATGAACACAATTATAAGACAATGATATAATAAGGTTACAAAACCTTACTAAGTTGTTTGTACAGTGCAGCAATGTAAATGCATGGTGGCAAATTCATGATTTAATTGTCAGACCCTTTTTATCTTGTAAACTTGCTAAATTCATTTATAAGTTCTAATAATTATTTTATAGATTCCCTGAGATTTTCTATGCAAACAATTTTATTACTTTATGGGGACAATTTTATTTATTTCCAACATGATGGTATTTTTAATGACAAAAACAGGCATTCTAACCTCATTCTCAATCTCAATGACAAAGAATTCAGTCACCTTTTCACTAAGTGTAGAGCTAAATTTACATTTAAAGAACATTGTAAATTGTGTAACCAATACAACAGATGACTAATTCAAAGAAAGTGTAAGAGTTATCATGCATGAACAATTGAGTATCACCCACTATTCTTCTTGACTGCTACTCAGGTTTTTCTGTATTGTTTCCCTGTACTTTCATGTTCCTTTTGTTTGCTGATCATACTCATGTATTTATTAATATAATATTTTCCCAGATGCCTTTCATCAATTTGAGAAATTTCTGGTTTGCTACATGTTTTTTATCATGGCAGTTTTTCAATTCTTGCCAGAGATTTTTATTCATTTGTTAAAATGATATGTTTTACTTCTTGATTCTATTGCTATGATACATTATAGAGACTAACTTGGTTTTATTCTTTTTTTTTTTTTTTAAACAGTCTCACTTTATTGCCCTTGGTACAGTGCTGTAGGGTCATGGCTCACAGCAACCTCCAACTCCTGGGTTTAGGTGATTCTCTTGCCTCAGCCTCCCAAGTAGCTGGGATTACAGGCACCCGCCAGAACACCCAGCTATTTTTTCGTTGCAGTTTGGCCAGGGCCAGATTTGAACCCACCATCCTCGGTATATGGGGTCAACTCCCTACCCACTGAGTCATGGGAACCACCCCAGAGACTGACTTTTGAGTGTTGAACTAACCTTGAATTCTTAGAATAAATCTTACTTGGTTATGATGTATTATCCTATGTATTCTTAGTTTAAATGTTAAAATTTTAAGAATTTTTGCATCTGAATTTGTGAAAAGCGTGGCATTTTTTTATATCTAGTCTTTGTCACACTTTGATAAAACATAATATTTTCTATGAATATTTAATAAAATTCATTAATGAAACCATCTGGGCCCAGCATTTTGAAGAAGAAGGATTTGATAATAACTTCAATTTCTTAACAAATATAGCACTATTCAGATAATTTGTCATTTTAAAAAAATAAGGTTTTCTTTTATATTATGAAGCATGGTTACAATGACTGCTTAAATCTTTGATATTTTTTGTATCTAATTTACCATTTAGATTAGGGGTTAGCATTTATCTTAGTCTTAGATGGGCAGATTCCTGCCTTTTTGAATGCTAACTAATTTTGGGTTATACCTTGGCATTGTGAAGGTTATGCTGTACAGATATATTCTGGGTCCTCTTATAAGCCTCTGTAGAATATGGATTTTTTTCTAACATGGTTAGGTTTAAACTATAAATCATGTCTTGTACTCTGGGTGATAACTCTGCTTAGTTATCCAAGAATTTGCTATACTGGTTTGGTGTCATCCCACGTGAAGCTCAGGGATTAACCTAAGTGTTACATTTGCAGAGGCTGCCTTTTCTCATTCCTCCTGTCACCAACATAAAGCTTTTATGAGATTTTTAGGATGCCAAAACACTGTGCAACTATGGACTGGGATTCATTTGCAGTGCAAAGCCAGTCAAGGAAAAATTAAATAGGAAATTTAAATCCATGTGGTTTGTATCTTTGAATTCTGACTCTTCCTTTGCAATTCACCTGCTTATTTATTGTCATAGTAGAGTTGCCACTGTGCTTTATTTTATTTATTTTTGTATTTTACTCTGAATTTTTAGTTGTTGTAAGTGAAAGAGTTGGATAGTAGTGGGCTCCCGTTGTCACAGCTGATATGGAATTCTCCAACTTAGTCACTGTTTTGGTGACCCAGGAAAATTATCCAGGCCTTTCATTGAGATAGTTGCCTCCTCCAATTAAATATACTTTAGATTTAAGGGTTTATGAAAGCCTTTTAAAATTTTTTTGAATGTATTTTATTTCTTTGCTATTGTAGATTTTTTTCAGTTTTAAAATTTATTTGTATAAAACTCCTTATCATAGTTCTTTGTAATTTTTTAAAATCCCAGCAGTGTGTATGATTTTGTCCTTTTTTTAATTTATAATTATTTATACACATTATCTGCTTTTCTCCTGATCATGGCTAAGAAAAAGTTTTATTTTACCTGTCTTTCAAATAATTAACATTATTATGCTCTCTTCTTCATCTATACTTTTGTATTCATTATTATTTTCTTTACTTTTCTTGGTTGCTTCTGTTTTTCTTTTTCTACCTTCTGATGTTGAATTCATACATTAATAATCTGTGGTTGGCAGTGCCCATAGCTTATTAGGTAGGGTGCCAGCCACATACACCAAGGCTGGCAGGTTCAATTGCAGCCTGGGCCAGCTAAAAACAGCAATGACAACAACAACAACAAAAGCAGGGTGTTGTGGCAGGCACCTGTAATTCCAGCTACTTGGGAGGCTGATGCAAGAGAATTGCTTCAGCCCAAAAGTTTGAGGTTGCTGTGAGCTGTGATGCCATAGCACCCTACCCAGGGCAGTGGCTTGAAACTCTGTCACAAAAAATAAAATAAAATAATCTGTGGTTCTTAATATAACCACTACTAACTATAAAATAGATATAAGTTTACTTTTATCATAATCTCACAAATTTAAAATGTGGCAATTGTCTTATTGTCATTGTAATATACATTATAATCTCATTGTTAACTTTATCTAATTAACAATGTATGACTTAATTTCTAGGTTATGTTTTATCTCTAGCTATATTTCTGATAATGATACCTAATCATAATTATGTTATAGTCAGAGGACATTGTATGCAGAGTAAAACTTGATTAGGGGATGTTGTATTCGATTTTTGCTTGAGATGAAAAAGTATTCTTAAATTATTGGGTGTTGGATCTATTATATGTTTATTGGTTTGGCCACTACAATATTAAAACACAAATATTACAATTTATTAATCTGATGAAAGGTGTTATTTTTTTATTCTTGTAATTTTGGCAGTTTTTTTCTTTATATAATGAAATGCTATTTTAATGCTTAGGCTATTAAAATTTTAAATTTCTAATGGAACCCCTATGATCAGAGCCATAATTTTTGTTTTAAAATTGACTTCATGTGCATTTAATCAATTAATTGTCTGCTTCTTATCTTTCTATCTTTTTTTAAATTTAAATATTCTTTTTTATTTTTAAGTGTGGCTATAGTCACCATATAGCTGGATTTAATAAATCTAATCTGAAGAAATATTTTCACCAATTAATTTTTATTAACATAAAATATGTTATTTATACTATAAATAATACTTATTTTGATTATTGATATATTTAGATTCATTTATACTGCTGTATTTTATTAGATTTTTTTGTCCTACTCTCGTTTTTCTTCTGTCCTGATTTCTAATTTATTTTTGGCTTTTAAATTATTTTTTATTGTACATATTTGAAATTTTCACAAAATACATAAAGTTGAAGCTATTCAATTTAGCAAACTTCAATTTACATTTATTCAAACATTTATTCAAACATTTATTCAATTTTGTTGCCCTACTTCTAAATACTATAATGAATTTTTAACATCTAAACATTGATCTTCCTACTCCCTTCATATATGTTATTTTAGGTCAACATTTTAAGTTTTTAAACTCCTATGTTATACTGTGTTGCTGTGGTTTTATACAGTCATTAGTCCTAACATCTAGGGTCATTTTTCTTTGCTCCATTTTCCAATCATATTTTAGCTAGAAGATGCAATTCTAGGTTGACAATTATTTTCTCCCAGAAATTGAAAAAAAAAAAAATGCTTAACATTCTAGTTTTAAATTTTCCTCTTGACGAATCTGCATCAGTTTTGCAGATAATTATTTTAGAGATAAAACTTTATAAGTGATAAGACTTTTTCTCACTGTATTTGAAAGCTCCTTGAAGAGTGGAGGGTCAAGGTTTTCCTGAAACAATCTTTTGTGGATTGTGTTTATTTTTCTTACTTTAGTTTATTTATGCTTCTGGAATTAGAACATAAATGACTTCTATAAATTTTGGAAATTTTTTCTATTTTTCCTTCTCTCTTTTAATATTTACTTTTCATTTAATTGGCAAAAAGTTGTATATATTTGCCCTGTACCATATGATGTTTTTAAATACTGTATATACTCGAGTATAAGCCGAGTTTTTTTTGGCACAAAACCTGAACTCAGCACAAAAAAAACTCGGCTTATACTTGAGTATATACGGTATGTATACATACCGAAATATGTATTGGTTGGCAGTGCCATGTATACATGCTGAAAAACCTGAACTCGGCACAAAAAAACTCGGCTTATACTCGAGTATATACAGTATGTATACATTTAGAATGACTAAATTGAGCCAATTAACTTATGTATTACTTTAAATATCTT
The DNA here is from genome assembly GCA_963574355.1 of Loris lydekkerianus. Classification (NCBI taxonomy): domain Eukaryota; kingdom Metazoa; phylum Chordata; class Mammalia; order Primates; family Lorisidae; genus Loris; species Loris lydekkerianus. The sequence goes on from CAUYPK010145775.1 coordinate 21,228, forward strand.
TTTGTGGCGAGAACACTAAAATCCACACTCTTAGCATTTCTCTAGAATAGAATAGAATTGTTAGTATAGACACCCTGTTGTACAGTACATTTCTTGAACTTATTCTTCTTATCTTACTGAAATTTTGTATCCTTTGACCAACATCTCCCTAGTGCCTTTCCCCCATCCACTGCCTCAGTATCTTGTATTTTGCTCTGGATTTCCATGAGTTCAATCATTTTGTATTCTACTTAAAAGTGAGATCATGTGGGATTTCTCTTTCCATGCTTGGATTATTTCATTTAATTCATTGTCCTCTGGCTTTATTCACATTGTCACAAAAGATAGAATTTTTTTTTTTTTTTTTTTTACTTTGTAAGGCACAGTGATATTCATACACACACACACACACACACATACATATATATACACACATACATATACCACAATTTCTTTATTTAGTCACTTAGTTTGATTTCGTGTCTTGACTATTGTGAATAATGCTGTGATAAACATGGGTGTGCAGGATCTCTTTGACACGTTGATTTCATTTCTAAAAAAGAACTCAAGAAAACAATCCCATTTACAATAGCTATGAACACAAAATATACACAAATACAATATGCAAGAATAAATTTAACCAAGGAGGTGAAAGGCCTTTACATTGACAACTGTAAAACACTGATTAAGTAAAATATTGAAGACACAAACAAATGGAAAGATTTTCTATGGAAAATCTAAGATTTTCTTAGGACAATTAATATTGTTAAAACTGTACATACAAGCTTAAGTGACTTATAGATTCAGTCTTGAATGAGAAAAAATGCTGAACATCACTAATCTTCAGGAAAATGCAAACCCAAATGACCATGAGAAATCACGCCATATCTGTTAGAATAGTTATTATCAGAAAGATGAAAAATAACAAGTCTCACAGAAGATGTGGGAAAAGAAAACATGTTTACTATTGCTGAAAATGTAGGTTAGTGTAGCCATTATGGAAAACAATATAAATATTTCTCAAAATATTAAAAATAGAAGTACCATCTAATTGAGCAATACCACTACTCAGTATATTCTCCCTCTTTTTACAATATTGCCTCGCTCACGTTCATTCATGTTATAGTGGAAATATCTACATTTGATGCATATTAGACCTGATTTTTCCTTCTTGTATCACAACCTTTCTTTAACCTTTTCTAATTATATGCCTTAACTTTTACCTTTGATTGGGAAGAAATCGAGGAGAAAACAACACACAACATCATTTAAACAGTGGCCAAAGATGGAGATAGGAACAGGAACTTCTCTAAAGAAGATAGACAAATGGCCAATAAACATACGAAAAAATGTTCAACATCACTAATCATCAGGGAAATGCAAATTAAATATATCATCTGTTAGTATGACTTTTATTATAACTCCATAAACAATACTTCCTGGTATGTATACAGTGAGAAAAGAACACTAATAAACTATGGGAGGGACCAAAAATGAATACAACTTGTGTGGAAAAATAGTATGGTGATTTCTCAAAGAAATAAAAGTAGACTGAACATGATCTAGCAATCCCACTAATGGGTATGTACCCAAAAGAAAAGAAGTAACTTTATCAAAAAGACACCTGCACGTGAATTCAGTGTGAATTTACTATATTATTTTAAAGTGCATTGGTTATTAAAGGGACAGGTGTTAGCCAAACTTTTTTCTCTGTGAGAAAAGATAGTTAAATGTTATGAAGAACAGAATCAGCAATGTGAATTATTGAAAAAAAAAATTATATAGGAATGTAGCACTTCTGTGTAGTAGCATGTCAAATAATAATGACTTAAGCATTTCTTTGCAAGGTAAAACTAGTCGGTATATGATAATGTGGCAAAAAATCTAAGCATTAAAAAAAAAATATTTTGCCAAAACAAATCTTCAAAAGGAAATTTCGGATGAACATTTTCCCCAGTTAGCAAAGGTCATTGATGAGCAGGATGATGTATGTAAATCATTAGAAGAATACACAGCTGTGAGAGACCTATTAATTGGAGAATACGATGAAGGATTCACTGACTTTGACAATCATGACATCACACTCACATTACCATTTCAGCCTCACCTACTTGATTTCACCAGGGTCCTTGAAAAATTACAGATGGAATTGATTGAGCTTTTAGTAGATGACATTTTAAAGTCATTGTTGGATGCTAAGAAAGTTCTAATTGAAATATGGAAAAATGCAAAATACACACACTTTTGGCAACATGCCTGAAACATGCTCTCTTGCTTTTCTGCCACATATTGCTGTGAATCTACATAATCCAAGTCAAGATGTCATTAAGGTTACAAATGACCGATACCTCCCTAGTGGATCAACTGAAACTGTGGGCCTCAATGCTGCAAACAAATACTCAAATGCTATATAGCAAAAAGTAGACACACAGTCATTCAGAGGTTAGCTAACTTTACAATGAACTATTTTCATTCTTTGAAATTATTAAGTACAAAGTAGTTATATTTTTTTACCAAAAACATACTTTTCAAAGTATATCTACTCAAAGTTTTTTGAATAGAGTCACATTTGATTACAGCAAAGTTAATACAGCCTTCCAACATGAAAAAGTTCCTCACCCCTTGAATAAGACACTAAGAAATCATCCCTCTATACTTGCTTATACCAAAAGCATTCCTCAGACAGTCTCTACAATCTAAATACTTAAGAAGTCATCAGATCCTATGAAATGGATTTTGATATTCTTGTCTTTCTCAAAATATGACATTCTCATTAGATTTCTGGGTTTTCTTATGATCATATGCGGATATCTGTAAGAGTTCCTTTGCAAACAACCATGAGTAAATCTCTTTGCTATTGTAGATGCATTAAAATAGAGATCATAAGGCTTATGGGATGAACTCTCTGTGATAATACAAGATTTAAACAAAACCTAAGGCCCTTCCAGGCAAGGAATAAGTCACACACCTTCACACTTAATGAGTAAACTATGTTCTAACTGCCACAAGGGTTTTTTTTGTTTGTTTTTTCTGTAGCAGCTAAACAAGTACCAGGCTCGAGATGAACCATATTGAATCCAAAGCAGCTCATGGACTTTCAGATACAATCTGACCCTTGTTGCAGAAGCCATCACTTTATCTTTAATGGGACACGAGTCTGAATTTAGTAACTTTCTCTGATAAGAGACCATTGACTGGTTCTAGACAGTTTACAGAGGCTGCACACGGAGTGCTTTCATGTACCTGCTTCACCTTTTGATGTACAGGGCCTACGATTAATGCTTTTGAATGTGAAGTCCCCGACCCAAAGTGAATATACTCTATATGTATGTGTCGCTCTTCATGAATAGTCAGAGCCCCTCCTATAACCTGCTGACTAGTTACACTTCCCAGACCCATGCAACGTAAGGCTCTTGCCCCAACTCCTCCTCCTTTGAAGTACCTGTATCTTCTGGTCTCTGCCAGAGGCTTTCGTTCCCAGTTCTTAGGATGACCAGCCTCCAGCTTGTAACTTTTTCTAAAAAACTCTCCTTTCCGGATTTACGAACACTCGTCTTTTTAGTCCATAGATTCAATTATCTTTTCCCTCCAACCCATTTATCAGATATTTACTAGACAAATACTAGGGTTTTCATTTTCTCTTTAACATTCTCTTCTGTGGCCAGGTAAGGGATACCAGATCACCAAGATTAAAGCTCTGGGAGAATCTGATTTCCTCATTATTTCTTTCTTACTAACATAGATTTGTGTTTTTTATAGGCAAAAATCTGAGAATAAAACATACTTTTTGCAATACTATGCATGTCGTTTATTTGTAGAATATTAAATATAACTGTATGTAATATATTTTTGTGGTGTATAAGTTTCAAGGTTAAAAGTAGTGCAGTCACATTCTGGTCCCACCGTTTACCAGCCATAAGAACGTAGGAATGCCTTTTGACTACTCTAAATTTTTGTTTTCTCATCTTCAAGGTGGTTATAATGAATAAATTTGCATCCCAGAGTTTTCCTGAATGACAAATGAGACATTACTTGTTAAATTCTTAGCTCAGAATCTGGAATATAATAAAATCTCAACAAATAGTAGCAACTATGTCCAAGCATTTATTTAAAATAGTTGTTAATTAAAGGAAATTTATGAAGCTCTTGTAAGATAGGTGGCATTTGCTCACTTTTTCTCTATAAGGAATTATTAAGTAATTTTGATATTATACAACAGGTTAATCCAAAAGATTAAATCAATCCCACGTATTCTCTATACCCTCCAGTATTCAGAAAATAACCTTTCCTTTGCAATTATGTAATTGGGTACCTTTTGTGTTTGGCAGTATCTTCGGATTTGAATGTTGCCTATTCCTCTCACCCCACTTCTATTGTTTGTGTCCTGGTTGCAGGAACTAATGTTTCTTAATTCTTTGCTCCCAGAACTGTGAATATGTATACAGGATTCTGATTTTAGCTATTTCCTGTATAAGGTGTGTGGATTTTAAAACATCAATCTTGTTTTAATTCTACCAAGTTTGTGTAATAATAATATATGTGTTTTAATTTTTAGCATCTTTTTTATTAAGTCGTATACACATAGATCATGAATACATTTATGCATATGTGGGGTACAATGTGTTATGTTTTTTTCTTTATACTATCTGATGTGGTTACATCAAACCAATCAACATAGCTTTCACCTCATTCACTTGATTATTGTGTTAAGACATTTATGTTCTACATTTGACAGATTTATTTGACTTGTACCCTTACAATAGCATCTTTTGAAGTCTATGAAACATAGTGATCTCTGACATGATGAGACTTTGAAAATGAATACACATGTTTATCTTCAGTCCTCCACATCCCCCACTACCTATGTGGATGAACCTACATAGTGGTTAGATATTGCTTAAATGTGATTTTTGTTGGTGGTGGTAAGCAACGATAGCTAGAAATCTGGATCAGATAAGAGACTAAGAGGACCAGATAGATCAGATCCCGAATCTTTCCGTGATTCTCTCCTATAACTAGGAAGTTGTTGGTGATTAGAAATAAGTGACCAAATAGTAGCTGGAAGGTCAAGTAGTAGCACCAGACAATCTAGCAGAAGCTTAACTATCAGGAGGAGCTTCAAGTTTGAAAATTGTGGTTTAGGACAAGACCCAAATGATATGTGGTTTCCAGTGACCAGAAATTAGCACTTAATCTAAATGTAAGGACATTCATTCTATATGAATGTTAAGGACCAGGGTATGGCAATCCTGACAGCTCAAGACCAAAACACTAGGATACAAAAAATGCCTATGGAATTTCCTTCTAGGGTGAATTGTTTACCCTTTTATAATTCCTCTTGGGTCTGGGCAGTTGTGGATGCCTCTTAAAAGTATAAACAAGGTCTTTTTGTAGATGTCAATGTGGACTATTCTAAAATCATGGCAACACCAGAAAAGGGGGCTGGTGGCTATTTATTTAACAAATTATTAGAAGTTGGGACCTAAAAAATTCTCTCTTCCAAGATTAATCTCAACAACAACTCACTGAAGGAACCTGACCTGATTTTATGAATTCAGAGGCCAACTGTACCCTGATGCCCTTCTCCACAATAAGCATGTGACTCTTGTAAACTTCAGTTGATGATGCCAATTGCAGGTTTCTACTGAAAGCTAACATTGTTCTAAGCAGTTAGAAAGCAAATGTGTAGTTTAGTTTATCTAGTTTGTATTTTCTAAATTCAATCTAGGCTCCACAGTTCACTAATTCAGACCTTGTGCAAATTACTTCACCATATTTATCTCTATATTTAAAATAGGAATTGTGAGACTATGTCCTCAGATGACTATTGTGAATGTATACAATGAGACAAGGCACATGAAATGTTCCAAATGTTAATTGCTATTATTAATAGTGTGGGAGAAAAATAAATTATTCCAAACAAATGGAGACATCGGGGATTGATATGGAAATAAGGGATCAGTAGTATTTTGAGAATTATATGTGATAGTGAAAAATTTTCTGATATGAGTAAAATGATGCAAAGAGCCCTTTTTTAATATTAATTTATCCTGAGAAAGACATTAAAATGTAAAGAATTAAAAATACTCATTTTTAAAATTTCTGAATATTATAGGGGTATAAATGTTTTGATTATATGGATTGCTTTTGTACTGCTTGAGTCAGAGTTACAAGGGTACACCCATCACCCAGATAGTATGCATTGTAACTGTTGGGTATGATGTGACCCATTCCTGCCACTGACCTGATAGATTTCTGTTGAGTTTTCCTTCCATTTGCAGACAAGAGATCGATTAGTTATTTAATGGTGATTACATGTGGTGTTTGTTTTCCATTCTTGTGATGCTTCACTTAGGAGAACAGACTCCAGTTCCATATAGATTATTGCAAAAAGTATTCATTTATTTGTCTTTAACACAGCTAAGTACTCCATGGAATACATATACCACATTTTATTAAGCCACTCATGCATTGATGGGCACTTGGGTTAATTCCATACCTTTGTGTTTGTGAATTTTGGTGTTGTAAACATTTGAGTGCAGGCGTCTTTTAGATATTTTTTTTTTCCTTTGAGTAAATACCCAGTAGTGGGATTGCTGGGACAAATGGTAGATCTACTTTTAGTTCTATGAAGAATCTCCATACTATTTTCCTTAGAGATTGCATTAGTTTGCAGTCCCACCAACTGCAAAAGTTGATGGAGAAAGTGTTTCTTTCTCCGCAGATCCATAGCAGCACCTATTATTTTGGGACTTTTTGATAAAAGCCCTTCCCAGTGAAGCAAGGTGAGATTTCATTGTGGTTTTGCTTTGCATTTCTCTCCTAATTAGTGATGTCAAGCATTTTTTCATATGTTTATTGGCCATAGTTTATCTTCTTTTAAAAGTTACTGTTCATGTCCTCTGCCCACTTTTTAATAGAGTGGTTTGATTTTTTTCTTGCTGATTTGCTTGAGTAATTTGTCCAAAGTGAGAAAGTGACAAGAATTTGAAGCAGAACATCTGAAGGAGAAGAGCTAATGTCTTTTTTTCTTTTTTTTTTTAATTGTTGGGGATTCCTTGAGGGTACAAATAACCAGGTTATTATTGATTATATTTGTTAGGTTAAAGTCCTTCTTATAATTGTGTCCCACCCCCAAAAGGTATGTCACACACTATGACCCCCCCAACATCCACCCTCCCTCCCTCTCTCTTCTTTCCCCTTTCCCCACCCTCCACTGTGTACTAGGTCATTAATTGTCCTCAAATCAGAATTGAGTACATAGGAGTCTTCTCCATTCTTGTGATGCTTTACTAAGAATAATGTGCTCCACTCCATCTTTTTTAATGGCTGAATAGTATTCTATGGTTTACATATACCACAGCTTGTTAATCCATTCCTGGGTTGGTGAGCATTTAGAGGGTGTCCACATTTTGGGGATTATAAATTGAGCTGCGATAAACAGTCTAGTGCAAGTGTCCTTATGGTAAAAGAATTTTTTTCCCCCTGGGTAGATGCCCAGTAATGGGATTTTAAGATCAAATGGGAGGTCTAGCTTGAGTTCTTTGAGGGTTTTCTGTACTTTCTTCCAAAAAAAGGCTGTATTAGTTTGCAGTCCCATCAACAATGTAAAAGTGTTCCCTTCTTTCCACATCCATGCCAGCATCTGTAGTTTTGAGATTTTTGTGATGTGGGCCATTCTCACTAGGGTTAGATGATATGTCAGGGTGGTTTTGATTTGCATTTCTCTAATAATTAGGGACAATGAATATTTTTTTCATGTTTGTTAACCATTTGTCTGTTTTCTTAGAGAAGGTTCTATTGATCTCTCTTGTCCATTGATATAAGGGATTGTTGGCTATTTTCATGTGGATTAATTTGAGTTCTCTGTAGATTCTAGTTATCAAGCTTTGGTCTGATTTGAAATACACAAATATCCTTTCCCATTGTGTAGGTTGTCTATTTGCCTTGGTTGTTGTCCCCTTAGCAGTACAGAAGCTTTTCAGTTAAATTAAGTCCCATTTATTTATTTTTGTTGTTGTTGCAATTGCCATGGAAGTCTTCTTACAAACTCTTTCCCTAGGCCAATATCTTCAAATATTTTTCCCATGCTTTCTTTGAGGATTTTTATTGTTTTATCCTTAAATTTAGGTCTTATATCCATCTTGTAGTACAACCTAAAGTATGGTTGGCTGATGTTCCCAGGTTTGTTTTTATTACTAAGAACTACCTTAGGCATATGAGTTTTTTTCTGGTTCCATACCAAATGAATAATTATTTTTTCCAAGGCCTGAAAGTACGATGTTGGTATTTTAATAGGGATGTCATTGAATCTGTAGATTGCTGTGGGAAGTACAGAGATTTTACCAATGTTCATTCTTCCCAGCCATGAGCATGGTACGTTCTTTCATTTGTTAATATCTTTTGCTATTTCTTTTCTTAGGGTTCCATGATTTTCTTTATAGAGGTCCTTCACCTCTTTTGTTAGGTATATGCATAGTATTTCATTTTCTTTGAAGCAATTGTGAAGGGGATTGTGTCCTTAATTAGCTTCTCCTCTTGGCTGTTATTGGTGTATACAAAGGCTACTGACTTGATGAGCTAATGGTTCTTGCCTAGCAATTATCAGTTTGAAACTTTTGCTAAAACACTGTAATGAAACCATTCCATTGTCTCTGAGTAATCCTCTCCTTGGGTCATCCTGGAAATAAAATTCTTTTGAGTTTAAGAAACAATAGTGTTTTGTTGAGAGGCAGTTTTGTAACTTTCTTAAGACTGGGTGTTAAAGCTATATATATGTTTTTGTGAGAAAATGTTGCCTTGCTCAAACAATATTTCAACACCTTTCCTTTGAGAAATCTCATCTACAGAAATAAGAACACTAATACATGAGGAATTATGTGTAAATAGTATATTTAGGGCAGCAAAATAAATTGTGATGGTCTATAATAAAAGAGTAAATACATTATATATATAATAATTTATAGCACAAAATATTATGAAACTATTGAAAACAATGAATTATATCAATACACATTAACAAAGGGAGGATAAAGAAATGAAAGAAAGGAGAGTGGGAGAAAGGAAGAAATGGTAGTTAACCTTGAGTTTCTAAATTTGACAAATCAAGTAACCATTTCAACAAATCAGGAAAACCATAAAAACCTTTTCCCAGATTTTATGAAATATGTCCTCATTTATTTGTCTCTTGGAGGCAAACATAACATTATTTTAAATGGAAGCATTCACTTGACTTCCCATGCATTTAATGTTGAGTGTCTATTGAATGAAAAGCAGCATTCTTATCTGGATACTTTAATGTCTGTGTGGAACTCCTTACTTTCTTCCACAATAACATATCTCTTTAAATTTGTGCAAAGTATTCACCTGGAAATCTGTAGTCCTTGGTCTTTTCAGGGTGGGAAATCCTCATTCAAGAATATGGAGAAAAAGAAGAAGAACATAGCACAAAATATAACACTGAGTGTGCCTGCCTGAGAATAGGCCAACAGAGTAGAATAGAAATACTCATAGGAGACAGATGCTTTATGATATTGTTGGATAGGCCTGTGCTGAAAATTACCTCAGTGCTCAGATGTTCAAATAGATAAGCTGATCCATTCTACTTTGAATGTGTTTGAGTTGAGCTTCTGAGGATGCAGATAAATGCCTTCTTTATCTAATAGGAAGACTAGATGGTTGAGGAGATGGTTATGTATAAATTTGGTGACAGAAAGTAGGAACAGTACCAATCTGTTGGCCTCAATTTTCTCTATTAAAAGAAAATAAAGTTATTTCTGAGAGTTCGATGTATTAGACAAATAGGAGTTGAAAGAAGTGGGAGCATGAACTGGAGTTATAGACAAACACAATGTAACATCCTGGTTTACTTATTTTCTCAAGGTAAAATTTCAAAAAGTACATTATTTTATTCAAAAAGACATACAAGTCTAACATCAAACAACAATTTAAAAGAAAATTAGAAATATTCCAAATCCTGCCTCCTTAGGATAATTCTCTTTTGGGGCTTACTTCCCAATATCTTCCTATGTACAGTATTATTCTGAGTCACAGAGACTTTGTTATTTTGCAATATTCCTTTTTTCATTTAACCAGAAATTATGATGCACACTTATTTATTGCCCTCTTAAGCAGACAAATTAAAATAAAATAAAAACCCATGGTTTCTTGAATTTATTTACTGTAAAAGATGAATATTTCCTTATATGTTTAATTATATGTATATATTTGATTTCTTAGTAGATGGTATCACCATGTGCCCCGGCCCGCGGGGCTAGTTCAGCAGGGACCTAGGATATGGAGGAATGAAAGAGGGGAAGAAGGGAACAAGAGGCATGAAGAACGGAGAGCAAGACAAGATTCTGATCAAGCTCCCCAAAACTTTATTTTTTAACAGCTATTTAAACACAAGCAGAGGGGGGAGGTGTGCTCAGAGGTATGAGAGGGTGGGGAATTCCTGGAGCAGGTGTGGTAATCCAATGGTCAGGATGTTTTTCTTGCCTGTCTGGTTGTAATTGATTTATTGTAGTATTTTTCTGGAGAAAACTCTTTTTTTTAAG